>VYZW01008093.1:0-77082 GCA_013401315.1 Balaeniceps rex
TGAAAACAGCTCCTGACCGCAAATGCCTCCTCCCTGCTCTGTTCCACGTGTGGTGGTTGAAGAGAGAATTTGTGCTGGAGCAGAGTGGGGCAGGAGCGTGCACAGCAGGTGCCTTGGCTTCAGCAAATTTGGTTAATTTAGGAGCAGAACATGGGAGAAACTTGCACAGTAATGCACAGTGAGGCAGGAACTAAGAAACTGTCCCTTAGCCCTTTTCTGCTGCCAGTTCCTGCCCTCATAGTGAGTTTTTGGGGAACTGCCATCACTGTTCCTGCACTATGAGGGGAGTGGAGAGCATAAATTTGTCTGAGTGACAACCCAGCTCAGAGATAGCATCACTCAGACACTGATGTTTCTGGTCAGCAAGTCAGGCTCAGGCCAAACACACTGGGGACTGAGCTTGTGCAGGGTAACCAGCACCAAGTGCAAATGCTGGGCTCTAATCAGCATATGTTAATATATAGGGCTGTATAGAGCCTTTACTGACTCTTTAAAGCTTTAAGTAAAAAAAGGAGGAACTGGTAGTCAGAAAATGTAAATTTTACTCTCAGTTCCACTACTGATTTTTAGTCCCAGCTTAAAGCACAGAATATTGTTTTGCTGATGTTGTTAAAACATGCTAATAAAGATCTTCAGTGCTTTACATCAATTACGTGATTTGTGGGCATGAATATGCTCATATCAGTGTCTGCAGTCAGAGCCATGGACTATAAATTTGTGAGGATGAGGACTGTGTCTTTATCTGTGGGCGCTACAGATGGTGATGATAATGTCTGGTACCTGGGAACAAGAAGCAATACTGAATTACTGAAAAATGTGTGTGGTAGAAGGAGCTGGTTTGTTCTAATCTAAAAAATCGTAACACTGAGATAGCTTCTCATCTAAGTAAATTAACTGTGACTGTACATATAATGAACAGCAATGTAAATTTAGCCCCTAATTCATTAGCATTTTGCAGACAGATAAGCAAGGGAAAGCACAGGAAGATGTATATGTATAATAAACATATAACCTCTCAACAGCCTAAGTGGTTGTTAAAGCAAGCCCATACTCTGTAATAGATGTCAAAGTAACCTAACTGTATTTACACTTGAAGAAGTGTTTTTGAGCTATGCTTTTTAAAACCAGATTATAATGAATGTAAATGCATGTCTTCTCTGCTCCAGGCACCCCCGAGAGGTCTCATTCCATCCTGCTGCAATATTCCGTCAATGGTGGCATCACTTGGCACCTGATAGATGAGTTTTACTTCACTCAGACTACAGATGTCCTCTTTATTAACGTTCCTCTGCCCTACGCAGCCCAAAGCAACGCGACACGGTTCAGGCTCTGGCAACCTTACAACAACGGTAAGGAAGAGACACTCGTGGGACTCCAGGTCCACACTTGCACAGCTCAGAGTCTGTAAGAGGCTAGATTTTTGAACTCAACAATAACAGAGACTCTTAAATCATGTTTTCTTATATTTGAACTCCTTCAGTTAAAATTGTCACAGGATTATGTTTACTGTTCTTATAAAGCTGCAGTATGCTTTAAAGTGAAAGTACCTTAACCTAATACCCCTTGACTGTGTGCAGAAGACTATCAGCTTTGGTCCTGGAGGGACTGGGAGATCAAGCAACACCGATAAAGTTAACTTCACTCAGGTTCTTCTCATTATTTTTAATGGACCTGATTCTCATTTACACTGAGGCCCCATTAGAATGCTCCAATTATACAAAAGTGTCCCAAGTGTAAATGCGAACTGGGCCTACCTTGCTCAGAATTAACTAGGCATTAAAAACCCATTTAGAAAGACTGTGTAGTGAGCAGTTAATCTTTTGATTAAATTGTAAGAGACTGTAGAAAACCACAAGAGGAACGCAGCTCATTCCTTCTGATTACAGGAGATGTGCCAGCTGAAGAAAGCTCTCCTCTGCTCTCAGTTACTCTGAGCACATCTCTCACAGGAGCTGACATTAAGGGCTCTGAAGAATTCCAGCGATCATTTAGACACAGTGATACAGCAGAGATTTATTCCATGCAGGCAAGTGCCTAGCGCACCTCTAATAACAAAGCAAATTCAAATCTGGTCCTAAGAATCCAGTTCATTCTTCTGATGCATCCTGCCTAAAACATTTAACTAAACTTTTCTTGCAGACATTATCCTTAAGTAGGAATTTCATTTAAAAGAAGCCATTTAACTTTCTCTGATCAACACAAAGGCTTTTAGATAGATTAAAAAACAGTTACACAAGAGATCTGGCAATCTAATCCTTCCTCTGCAGTTTGAAAGCACCAATTTTGTGACACATTTGAATTCATAATCCATTGGAGAGAAGGTCACTCAGAGTTTCCTTCTCTCTCGCAGAGCTCTTGCCAGACAAACACAGGCTGCTGAGTGCAAGGAAAAAGGTGCAGAATGAAATAATCCTTTTAGGCTGCTTGGGCTTTATGGCAACTGCTCTTTTAGATGATTCTTAATTAAAGAAGACATTGATGCTAGAGTTTCAAAGTAAATGTGATTTAAACAGAAGTTACTTGTTCAACACAGGTTTTTCACTCTTCAGTTTGCTGTGACTTCTGTAAATTTTGGAGGAATAAAAGTTAATTCTGTAGGGTCAGACTGCAGAGCAGTATGGGGACTATTTTCATGGAAAATGAAAATAATGAAGCCACTCCTTTAGCACGCTCTCCTCAATGTAATCCATAAATACTGGCTACTATTCTGCTCTCTAATAATAGTAGTATTAGGTCTTAATAGGAATGTTCCCCTTTTCTTTGTAGGCAAAAAAGAAGAAATCTGGATTATCGACGACTTCATTATTGATGGAAATAACCTAAAGAATCCCATGATCCTTTTGGATACATTTGACTTTGGTCCCAAAGAGGACAACTGGTTTTTCTATCCAGGTGGAAACATTGGGCTTTATTGCCCATATTCATCTAAGGGAGCCCCGTAAGCATCTCTCAGCAATACATTAGAAAAAAGTGACTGTGTAACAAACTGAGTCTAAAGTACCCCCTTCCTTTTTTCACAGGGAAGAAGATTCAGCTATGGTATTTGTTTCAAATGAAGTTGGAGAACACTCCATTACAACAAGGGACCTGAGTGTAAATGAAAACACTATAATCCAGTTTGAGGTACTCGTCCTCAGAAAGTTACTTTGCCTTTTGCTTAGAGAGTTCTGTTCTTTCAGGTTCTGCTCTTTGGTGTATTTGCCCAGCTGTTGTGATTGCCAAGCAGAGAAGTCTGTCTAATTTCCCCCGTAATTGCTTTGATATTACTTTCCCCCGTGGGGGTGTATCATGAAGATTTTAACACACAGATAAGGGAAATTTCTGCTTCAAAGTCTTCTGTTTTCTTGCCTAAATTACTACTTTGTCCATGCATATATACTTGCACTGACAGCATTAAAGTCCACGTCCTACAAGTTGAAGAGTTACCACTGGCAGACAAGATGATGAGCACCAAAATATAATGAAGGCCTCAAATATAATGAGACTGCCGCCTCACAATCTGCTCAGGATAAGTGTGCAGCATATTTCCATGAGCTGATGCAGTGAAGAGCTACGACTTCATCTATGACAGTAGAGATGAATTTTTCCTGTGTGCTGGCTTAACTGCCCGGGTTGTACTTTCTCAGAGAGCCAAGGCTCTGCTTTCCTTTTGCTTCTGCCCGTGCTTTCTTAGAGGCTCTAGTGGAAGCTGTTCTTTGCCCATGATAGCCTGAATTCATCCCATTTTAGGGAGTTATCTAAAGCTTATGAATAAGGAGCATATTTTTTTGTGCTTCTCATATGGAAACAGTGGTCAGTGGAAGCAGGCACCCCAATGACAACACATAGTCTAAACTAAACTGTGTTTCTGGTTTATCCGAAAATCTAAACCATGCATTGGCTAGGGCAGCTACTGATGGGAGTAACCATTTAGCCTAGTATGTATTAGTTTAGAGGGCTCATGGTATTGTCATTAAGAAATTGTAAAAGAATCTTTCATGTAAATTGCCATGCCACAATTACCAGGCTGCTTTTAACAAAGATATAGCATGCTGTAGCATTAAACAGCAGATACAGGTTTATAAAAAATTACGCAAATGATATTAAGGGTTTTCCAAGAAAACTAGGTTTAGCTGTGTACTCATGCATGCTTCAGTTTGTCATGCAACTAATTAATTCATAAATTATTGAACACAAACCATTTTCTGTTTTAAAATATAGATTACAGCCTGTAGAACAAAAATGTTTGAGGTCACTTTAAGATATTCATAAGTCTTCAGAGCATTAACCTCATAAAAGCTACAAGGTTACTTCCATATGTGGTAAGAACATTGTTTTCAGCTCACGTTTTTGAGGACATTAGTACAAATGAAGAAGTTATGCATAATGCAGTAGAGTTTCTCTCTGTGTCTCAAGAGTAAAAAACTATATTGGGTCAAGCATCTCTCTAAGCTTCCAGATGAGTAGACAACCCTTCTAGTCAAATGTAGGTTGATGGGACTCATGTGCACTGAAGAGTGATGAAGGAAATTTGACATAGGATACATTTTCAACATTCATGTACAGTCCTAAGTATTACTGGGTTTTAGCAATAAATAGATTTTCATTACAGAGTAGTATGTTGTAAAGACACTTACTTTCCACTACAAAGATATGTAAAAAAACACAAAATGTTTCATAGTTTTAGTACAGTCTTTGTATTTCATCGGCAATAGGTTTTTATTTATTGCATGGTAAGTATAGTACATCTTATTTTACATGACAGAGTCATCCAGTAAGGGAACTAATTCCTCTTCTTTTATACAAGCAATCTGAAACTAAAAGAACATCTTACTATCAGTGTGAAAGAAAAGCAGACTAATTTGCACCAGGGGTGTGCAAAAAATATGTCTTAAGAGGCCTCCAATTCTGAACAAAACATCATTTTATATTTTTTTCAGTAGTAGAACTGCTGTTCATGTAGGTTTTCTGCCTTTTGTACTGTTCTCTACAACAGGAATCTTGTAAGAACACCTTGAGAAGTTTGACACTGCCAAACTATGACATTGAATCTAAATCCAATCCAGCTATGATACTCTTTTAATGCTGTCTCCTAGGGCTTTGCTGCTAGATGTGAGCAAATGGGTAGTGAGTATGAAAGCTGAGGAACATATTGAAGTGATACAGCACAAACCCTGTAGCAAAAGAGGACCACAGCACAGCTCAACAGTTTAACAAAATGTTTATGTTTGCACATTTTGTTTTAATATTTCTGGTTTTAAAAATGCACATTTTTTTGGTGCTGTGATTACTTCTGTCCCTGCCAGAGGACTGCAAGAACTGATGCATTTGCTCCAACACCATTAGCAGCTCTCCTTTGGGATTTTGTCTAATTAACTTTATGGTTTTCTTTTAGTAGAAGTAGTTGGGGATTTCATATTACATTCATTCCATGATAAGCCAGAGTGCAATATGCCCATGGACAGGCAGGGCAATGTGCAAGAGTTCATGTCCACGTGCATGTCCTGAGTGCATCATCCCAGTTGTTAAATGAATTCCCAAATCACCATTTCCCTGTGTGAAATAAATACTGTACCAAATGGGGAAGGCTGACTAAGACGAAGAGTGATTCCATGTCCCACAGCCTGCCCTGTGTCATCTTCTGCATTTCATGTCTTGGACTCCAGATCAATATCGGCTGCACCACTGACAGCTCCTCCACCGACCCAGTAAAGCTGGAGTTCTCACGAGATCTGGGGGCGACCTGGCACCTGCTGCTCCCCTTGTGCTACAGCAGCAGCAGCCACCTCAGCTCCCTGTGCTCCACTGAGCACCACCCAAGCAGCACTTACTACGCGGGCACCACCCAGGGCTGGAGAAGGGAGGTCATTCACTTCGGAAAACTGCACCTCTGTGGGTAAGTGCCCAGCTCGTATTCCTGCCCAGCTGCTTGTTGGTTTGTTTTTATTTCTGTTTTCCATCCAAAATGTTCTCCCAGCACAAGAGTGGCCCGTAAGAACTGCAGCACTAGAGCAAACCAGACGACTAGTTTTTCTACGCTTTCTGTCCTGAATGTCAGTTAGTGTTCAGATGATTCCCAAAAATATGTTGTGCCTAATGCTAATGTAGAATAACCACAAATAATTTTCTATTTATCCATATACCTAATCAGTGACATTTTTATAGAAGTGGATTGCATAGTAAAATGACTAAACTGACTAACTCTAAAGCTCCTTCAATGCTCTTTACTGCAGTGCATTAGCCATTTGAATTCATCAAGGATATTCTTGCATGAAATTTCAGATTCATTAGAAAATGCAGTAAAAGGTGAGCTAGTATAAACTTGGTTCTGCTTCAGTGTAAGTAAATGAACTGATGTAAATACTTGAGGTCTCTTGTAGCTGCAAAGTTAACTGATCCTAAGAAATTAACCTCTGCAGTCGCTCAGAAACTTAAAGTTTGTGGAACAAACCAGGTTGGATGATAACAGATACATAGCATAGAAAAACAGTATGTGCTAGCAGGCATAATAATATGTAACTTTTCAAAGTATAAAACAGTACTGTTCACTTTTTCAGGGAAAGCTGTCTTCTAGCATCAACTCAGTTATGTAAAAGATCACATCATTAAGGACTAAACTGTAGCACGTATGAATGAAAACGAGCTATGCAACTATGAGACTTTATGAGTCTATGCAACTATGAGATGGGTATTTATGAAACTACTGCGTGCAATGGGCCCTCCACTAAATAAGTGGCCCCATATGTGCCTCTAAAAGTATGAAAAGACCTATATAAGAGATGAGAACCAAGTTTGAAAAGCCTGGCTGTTTAATAATTTAAGAAAGTGTTTAAATTTTAAACTTGAATTTTCTGGTTTATGACAGTTAACATTTCAAGCATGGAATAGGTAACCATCTCCTGCAGCAGCTCATTTGTCCTTCTGTTTTTGCCCATAAGAATTATTTGACCCTTTACCCAACTATCAATGCATCCCTCTAAATGAAAATTTTGACCATGCAGACTCCTAATTCGTTTAAACTTTCCAGTTATTTCCATTTAGTCCTCTGTTCCTGAGTGTTTCTGTCCCATTTGCCTGCTTTCCCTCCTATTCGTTCCCCAACACGCCAGGCCAGAAGCCAATTGCTGATAGACAGCCAAACTCAGCAATGCAGACCAGCTTCCATGGAGCATTTAGTGTCATGAAATTCTCAGGCCAGAGGGCTGGAGGGGGTTTTTCTCCACCAGAATCCACTGGAATGACCAGAAAAAAACTCCAAACCTGACTCCTTGTGTAATTCTAAAAAAAAAAAACCAGCCTTTTCATCCCCAAAGTGTCAAGTCATTATGTTTAAATGAAGACAAAGACATTTTTAGTTGTTTCCACTATGTACGTTATTTTGGAAATTAATATATGTTCTCAGCAGATAGCTGTAACTATGAATTAGTATTGCAGTTATGTCCTGAAGGAAAAGCCCAGGGCCTGTTGAGTCAGTGAAGAAGCACCTACCAACTTCAGCAAGACCGATATTTCACTCTGCTTCAGACACGAGTCACGCTTCACCCACGCCTGAGAGAAGGAGCTGATGTGCCTCAGGGGTGGAATGAATCTTGCCCGTGGGGCTCCTCTGAAGAGGAGCTTACAACACCTCCAGCCTCTCACACTTGTGTCCCTCACCTGAGGGTGCACTAAAATCAATGGTTTTGACTTCCAGCAGGACTCTGGTTCTTGGGCATCTTTCTTGAAACTGTTAGTACTGTCCCCACACATCAGCTATCCTTTATCACCTGAATCCCTTCATAAAAAGTCCTTTTTAGCAAATCAAGACAAAAAAACTTGTCAGCTACCTCTGCTATCAATTCACCTGCTGCATTTAGATATCTCTAACAAGACACATTAAACGTGCAATGTAATTAAGTGCTTTCCCCTTCTCACTCTTCTGGTTTCCTTCCTCCTTTAAAACATTTTCTCATTGGGGAATAAAATTAGTCTCTCAAGTGTTTTTCCCCTGCTTGGTTTGTTTTCCCTCCTTCCCCAGGTGGTTCCTCTTTATATGTAGCGTTGATGTGAGTAGCACTTAGGAAGCAAATTACAAATGACAGCACCCAAAGGAGAATATAGTTTAAATTAACAACTTGCAATATCAGTCTGGTTTAAGATTAAGCCGCCTGAAAGCAAGCCGAATACCTGGTGACATGGCAGATGATGTTTTCTTTCCATGTAACTGAGGGTGAGAACTTACCACTCCAGTTCCACAGGTGGTCTCTCTGGGGGCAGGGTGGCAACCTGAAGTAGGATTTCACTCTCCAGGAAGGGGTGAAAGTGGCCCGGTCTGACCCAGACACTGTATGCCAAAGCAGAAGGAAATCCATCAGACCACAGCCATTCATCCTCCCCACGCATGATGGAGAGAAGAGCGGTTAGATTTCATTTCCCATTTTCAAGTCCGTCATTCAGTTTTGGTATTACAACTAATGAATAATGTTATTTTTATTTCTGTCAGTACTTGGGTAGAATGTCAGCATAAAGACGCATGAGGCGCTGAAGGAATTAGATATAGCAGTCAGTTTCGAGAATTAAGCTATTTATCAAGCCAATTCCAACAAAAAGAGCACTGTATTATGTATAGTGTGGTGTATGTGTGGAATACAAAAAAGATGGAACTATTATTTAAAGTAAGTACACTTCATGCCTTTTTCAGGTTGGCAAGGTTCCGATGGTACCAAGGATTTTACCCTGCTGGATCCCAGCCAGTGACCTGGGCCATTGACAACGTGTACATTGGCCCACAGTGCGAGGAGATGTGCAACGGGCACGGCAGCTGTATCAATGGCACAAAGTGCATCTGCGACCCCGGGTACTCTGGGCCAACCTGCAAAATAAGTACCAAGAACTCTGACTTCCTTAAGGATGATTTTGAAGGTCTCTCTTCTCTTTTTTTGGCCTGAATTCTGCCTGTCCATCTTAGTGAAACCCAGGGCCAGAGGGATGAAACAGCAAAGTCTTCCTCACCTCTGCAGCTTCTGAATTTAATTTATGCTTTGGGATTATTCCCATGACCCAAGTAGTTTAGATGTCATTCTCAAGCACGGTTTGTGAATGTCTGATGGCTATCAGTTGTCTGGTTTGGAGTATCTGACTCTTTGTGAAGTTGTTAATGCTGAAATACAAAATCTTCACCAAAATAGAATTTCCTGAAACTGCAGGTAGAAAATAATTTTAGAATAAAATGATGGTTTGATGGTAGTTTGACTTTAGCACAGACAGAACACGTGCAAGTGAGGCAAACAACAGAGGGCTTTAAGGTTGTGTTGTTTCTCACTACAAGGGAAATCTAAGTGGCCTTAATATGGCAAATATCATTTCAGAGCAGACCGTGTGTCTCAGCGGTGAGGGCCACCGCTTGGTAGGCATGGTGGACCCCAAGCAAGTGATGCCAGCAGGGAACTCAAAGTCTCATGCATGCCTGGGCAGACACAGCATCCACGCACACAACTCTAAAACCACCTCAAGGTTTCCCCCGCTAGCAAGCATGGCAAGAAGAGCACGTTTTGAATAAAGCAGCACCTGTGAACCAAACTCATCCTTCTGTAGGTGCTGCTGTTCATTTTAAATTTTGCCAGCCCTTGCTTGCATGCTACCTCATGGCACTCAAAGTTTCTTTATAGACCTGGGTACTTTGTTGTTATCTTAAGAAAAATGAAGAAAAGTGGAAAATCCTGTGAATAACTGAAGACTAAGATCCCAAATTTCATACTTATGGGTTTATTGTGTTTATTTTGTTTTGATTTGTGACAGTTTTCTAGAAAACATTGCATTGGAAACACTGAATATTTGTTCTTTCTGCATGTAATGTTTAATTTAGCGCTCTTCCTCTGGAAATAATACTCTTGCAGTAGGAGCACTTCAGAGTAAATCATAAATATGTATTTACTGTGTATTCAGGTCAGCTGGAGTCTGATAGATTCCTGCTTGTGAGTGGTGGAAAACCATCAAGGAAATGTGGTATCATGTCTGGAGGAAACAACCTTTTCTTTAATGAAGAAGGCTTACGTATGCTGATGACTCGAGACCTAGATTTGTCACAAGCCAGGTAACACAGTTTTAAAGTTCTTTCAGGATTTCACTGAAGAAATAATATACTGAAGAATAATACATATGTGATAATTCTGTGGTAAAGGCAAGCTGATATATTCTGTGGTCCTTACTCTAGCAAATATTCCATTTTAAACACTGCTACTATTTTAAATTAAATTTAACTTGAACTTTAATGGGATTAACCATTTAAATCTTACTTTTTTCCTTGAATAAGAACTCCAGGATCTGATGCCATACCTTCAGTAGTTTATGCAAGTTTTTATTTCTTAAATGCATAATGTGAGAAATGGATTGCACGTGACATGTTCTGCTCGTCTCACAGTTCGGTGTATTGCAAGCCATTGCTGAAACAGGAGTATCTGCTGCCAGTATAACTCTTACATTCACCATCTCATAATTCCTTCATTTCTGAAGCTTACTTTCTTATTGCGACATTTGTTTCCAATAATTCACTGAGAAATTCCCATCAAGCTGTCACCAGCTACACTGAGCACAGCAATTGAAAAACAAATCTTTTTAGTGTATTTAGAGATTATGTTGTACCATTATGGCCTGCAGAGGAGATATTCGATGAGTGAGACATACTAAGAAAACCACATTAAAAAAAATTTACATTGATATAAATTAAACCACATCCTAATTGCGTGCATGCTAACAAATAGGCATTGTTTTCTAATTTATTCAGTATCTTAGCTTATATCCTTATGTTATTATTTTGGAGAGATTGCATTTTCCCCAAGACTTTTCTCCACTGGTCTCTTGTAAACACCCTACTCCTCTCTAATATTCTGCGGGAAACGCTTTAATAGGCACTTTATTTCTTTTTGACTTGTCTTCATTAGCATTGAATCTTTAAATAATGGCTTAATTGCAGAGCCTCACAGTCAATAAAGATGCCTAATTTCTAACCATTGTATTTTTTAGATAAGCAACTAGTTAACCCTCAGTGAGGTGTAATATTAGAGGTCCTTGTACTGAATTTGTGAGATTACTCACAGCAAACTTTTTTCAGAACTTGGTAAACACAAACATCAATACTCTGCACTAATTTCCTAGACTGTTCTGAAATTAAAGATTTCTTAACAAAAGATACCAGAGATGTTGTAAGTTGCTCCATTTGACTAAATGATGTGTTTTCTTTATTGCTTGTGTTCAAAGAACCATCATTTATCTCTTCTCCGTGATAGTCTGTAGCTGGATTTGCATATATTGACCTCCAGGTGTTACATGGAGATAAATGACTTCCGTCTTAGTAAAAGGAAAACAAAGCACTATGTTTAATATCTTGTATATGCTTATGAAAAATAACAGTTATCAACAAATAACTGTATGCTCTCTTCTGAACAGCAAGGCAGACTGCAGCAGCATTGCTGGTGACTGCTCTTTAGCAACCTAAAGTAATTGCAGTGGGATTTTCTTAATTTCCAGGCTGACTTTATCGGCCACCTGCAAAGTACAACAGATCTGGGCAGAGGTTTCCATTTATGCCAGGAATGATGAGAACCAGTGTTCCTAATAGATCTTTTAAAGGGTACTAGACTCAGTCATCACATTAAAATCTCCCCTTTTCTTCTGAGACCCCCTGAAGTACATGGGTGAGTAGTGGTGTTGGTGCTGCAAGCCACGCTCAGCACCTGGGGATTGCGAGTGGACTCTGCAAAGCACTATCCACTCGCATCACATCTATATTTTAAAGAATTTAACACAGGGGACAGTATACTGGTGAGGCTGGACCTCAAATACTGTGTTCAGTTTGGGGTGCCTCAGTACAAGAAGGACATTGAGGTGCTGGAGCGTGTCCAAAGAAGGGCAACGAAGCTGGTGAAGGGTCTAGAGCACAAGTCGTATGAGGAGCGGCTGAGGGAACTGGGGTTGTTCAGCCTGGAGAAGAGGAGGCTGAGGGAAGACCTTATTGCTCTCTACAACCACCTGAAAGGAGGGTGTAGCGAGGTGGGTGTTGGTCTCTTCTCCCAAGTAACAAGTGATAGGACGAGAGGAAATGGCCTCAAGTTGCACCAGGGGAAGTTTAGATTAGATATTAGGAAAAACTTCTTCACAGAAAGGGTTGTCAAGTATTGGAACAGGCTGCCCAGGGAAGTGGTGGAGTCCCCATCCCTGGCGTATTTAAAAGACGTGTAGATGTGGTGCTTAGGGAATAGTGTTAGGTTAACAGTTGGACTCAATCTTAAAGGTCTTTTTCCACCCTAAACAATTCTATGATTCTATGATCACGGTGATACCAGTAGCTGAAACTGTACAGCATGAAATATCAGTAGGGACAGCATATTTTAGGTATCGCATCTGATCAAATCCTTTCAATTCTGAATTACTAGAAGAATATCCACACATTTTAGTGTTACTAGATATACAAGAAAGCATTGTTTTTCCATTTCAAAATAGGCAGAGCCTTTGCAAAATATCTGTGGGATGAGAAGAGAGATATTTAAAATGACTTAACTTTTTAATCTGCTAGATGTTATGTTACCTATATTTGAGTGGGTTATTACCATATTAGTAAAAATTCAGATAAAAGAATAGCAATCCACAGAGAGCAGATTCAACAGAGACAAGGTCACCTGGGCTTATTTCCTTTGAATTATGTGGTGAATGTCAGAGTAAATCTGAGGTGGCACAAAGACTTGCCAGCAGTGAATCCAATCTATTACAGTTGATATGTTGATCCACGAGGGTCCCCAGTGCTCCTTTACAGCACAAGCAATATGTTATGTCTGGGACGAGGAGGTGGATATAATCTATAGCGAAAGTAGTTATATATAGTAGCAAGAGCAGCCGTGAGTCGCAGCGAGGACTAGAATTAATTGACTTGCAGGTCTGGTGTTTTATTGAAGCTTTGTCTGCCCAGCACCTCTGCAGCCTCCACTCCCAGCGGATCTCTCTGCAGATCAAACCAGAGCAAGACTTTTGATACAGAACTTCTTTTGCGCCGTTTCATTTAACCGTGAGACAGGCAGCACTAATGAAATAATAATTAGAACAGATACGACACTCTAAAGCTGTGCAAAAGCTATGCAAACATGAATTAATACTTCTAATATCCCTGCAAGTCCCATAGGTAAATATCATTACAGCAGCCGTTCCCTCCACTCCAAGTGCCTAGTAGAGCTATTTATGAGCACCAGCTAACAGGAAGAATTTCGCAGTTTGACACAAGTCTACTGTGCTGCTCTGGAGAAGCTGATTAAATAGGGGATGAAAGTGCTGGTGTCACTGGGTGGCTTGGGCCGGCTTCAGGGAAGCCAGCACATTTAAGCGGTGTGATTTAGACAAATTTCCCAGGCTGACTAAATGGACGAAATGATCCCTGAAAGTGAAATTTGTTCTCCTGTCCAGATTTTCTCTAGTTTGTGCCAATGGAAAACCAGGATGCTTATTTTGAATTTAAGCATTTCAGTAAATTCATAGCAAATTATGATCTACTAAGGGCACCGTTGCTTTTCTGCCACTAAAAGCTGTACTGATGGGCTACAGGGATAAAAACTTCACCCAGGATTATGTTTCTGATATTGGCAACACCATCTGCTATGCAGACAAAAGCTCCAAACATAAATGACCAGCTTTGTTCAGCCTCTTCTGCCTGGCAAACTACCACACAGGCAAAGTGAATTTTTGTCATCCCACCTGTCTGTCTACTTATATTCTGGAGGCTTTGAAAAGGAAATCATAAGATCTCCTAAAGCTGACTCTTACAGCAAGAAATCATGGGGCTAGTCAACAAACAAGCTCCAAGTCTCTCTAGTTGGCTATCTAGGATGTTGCAGAAAATAAATCTTCCCAGTAATTGCTCCCCCTGTTAGATTTGTGCAGTTCTTCATGAGACTGGGATGTGGCAAGGGGGTGCCAGACCCCAGGAGCCAGCCCGTGCTGCTGCAGTATTCGCTCAACGGGGGCCTCACATGGAGCCTTCTCCAGGAGTTCCTCTTCAGTAACTCCAGCAATGTGGGACGATACATCGCCCTGGAAATTCCCTTGAAGGCCCGTTCCAGCTCCACTCGGCTTCGCTGGTGGCAACCATCTGAGAACGGGCATTTCTACAGTCCCTGGGTAATTGACCAGGTAAGGAATCCTCTGGGTTGTTTTTTTTAATACAACTTCAGACTGTTTTCAGTCTTAACGTTTCCCTTTTGTTGGCATATGTCATTTCACTGAGTCAAGCAAAAATGCTTTGTATAAAGATATTCCAGAATTATAATAATCTAGCAAAATAATAGAGCACAATTACTGTGTGCTAATCTTGTGGTTTTAATGCACCGTTTCCATGCAGGGTACTGAACACGCATTTTGGAGCTAGGAAAGTCCCACACATGGGTAAAGCCACAGGTTCACATTGCAGAAGGCCTTACCATGCAACATGCAAGTCTGAGCTCAAACTTCAAAAACCCCCATTTAAAATCTATCCAAATATGTAATTGGCTCGGTAGAATGTAATAGGAAAAACTATAGAAAAATGTCGATCTATATCCATCTTCTAATTTTGAAAACAAAGTTTTGTTTCATATTTGGGATTTGCTTCTATAAAGATTATTATATTGCTTTGTATGACTTGGTATAAATCTCAAGAAACCCCACTAAAGTGATTGCACTCTAAGTAGTGTTATTGGGTTGTCCAAGTTCAACTTGCTCAAATATTTATGGGGGTTTTTTTAAAGAAGTTAGTTCGGGTCCTTAGGAGAAACACAGAAACCAAACTCCCAGCCACATTTAACAATGTGGTTACAAAATTTTACTTCCCATCCCTCCATTTAAAAATGAAAAAATCTTCATTCTTTCATTCCTATATCTTCATTGAATGTAGTTGTATTAGTTCAGAACAATCAGAAACTGAATTCAGAATAACAAATGAAAATTAATTCTACCTTGCCTGCTGTTGAATAGTAAAATGCTGACATCTTACAATCAATGGCAAAACAGAGACTATTTCTCCAGTTCTTTCAGCAGATGCAGTCTCATAGTAGTGCACCAGATTATAGCAGAGCTGAGCAGTCAGTAGGAAAAATGACAGTGTAATCACTTTGCTCTTACCAACATTTATTTTTGTGAGCAGCTTTACTTCATCCAGGATGGAGTTCACCTCCCTGAACTTTAGCTTTGTATAGCTGAGCTGGTCTCTTTTGGACCCCTTTATAGGAAAAAGATATTCCCTTCCTCATAACCTAAACTCTTTACAAAGCAAATTTGTCCATTTTGGACCAGCAGAATATATATGCATAGATCGGTAAATCTCTTCCTCCTCCAGGATGCTATGTCACATGTATGTTTGTGAAGACTTCTAGACATGTTTTCTTTTCAATAACAATTCCTTTCCTAATGTTTCAGATTCTTATTGGAGGAAACATCTCTGGCAATACAGTATTAGAAGATGATTTCACCACACTGGATAGTAGAAAGTGGCTGCTCCATCCTGGTGGAACAAAGATGCCCGTCTGTGGCTCTACTGGGGATGCTCTAGTGTTCATTGAGAAAGCTAGCACCCGCTATGTTGTCACCACTGACATCGTTGTCAACGAAGACTCTTTCTTGCAAATAGATTTTGCAGCATCCTGCTCTGTCACGGACTCCTGTTATGGTAATGACTTCTTAGTAAATCCTGTCCTTCCTCTCCTGTACAGGAAAGTTCACTTGTTTTCTGGTTCCATTATTCATCATAACAAGAACTGAGAAACAAAAGAAAGCTGCATGTTTCTGTTAGGAATTTTAATATCAGCTTTTTTATTCTAGGTGTCTGAAGCCTAAGATAAACTAAAGTGTATTATTCCCTCCGAGCACTTAAGTTGCAGTTCAATTCATTTAAGAAAAAGACTAACAGTTGTCTCACTCAAATCCATTTACCAGTATCCACTGCTTGGGATGATGTTGTGGTTCTAATAATAAGCAGCTGGGTGTTTCCAGCATATGTTTCTTGGCTTGTGGTTTTGTGTTTTTGTTGAAGTCTCAGTTCAGATCTCACTTGAATCTGTACAACTAAGAAATCGTTTACATCAGCATACACCTGACACATGCTAAGTCAGCATCAACTGCAAAAATCTGTATCGTCCATATGAAATAACAAATGTATATATATGTATGTATGCGCGTATGAATGTGTGCACAGATATATGCACATATATGTGTATATATACATATACACACAATGATGCAATTTTTAATTACCTAGCTTCCTTTTTTCCATATGATGTGTATTCAGTGTAGAGCATTCTTTTATATGTGTATATGTATATATACAGACATAGACATAGACATAGACATACATATACACATATAAATAAAAACGTACTCTGCACTCAATGCACATCACATGGAAATTAAAAATTGGTTCATTATGTGAATTTTAAGATGCACAAGAAATAGGTCTTCCTAGCTTTTGAATGCTTGTATGTACATCTTAAATTACATTCTTTTGGCATAGGGTTTTGGGGTACAGATTTTTTTTATGAGGAGGAGAATACAATACGTTGCAGCATGTAGCGTATGTTAATTGACTGGGTTGCTGACTATTCCTCTAAAATTCTGCATAAAAATGGAAAAAGGTTTTACATGAAGTCCCAGAAGTGGCTTCTCTGATTTTGCTATTCTGAAGCCAATGGAAGTAACTGAGATATGTTACTCACATGCTTAACAATATTTTTTTCTTTTGGTATTAAAAAGACTGCGGCATCCTAAGATCATCTCTGCTAAGTTTAAAAGTGTTTTGGCAGCTTAGCTATATACTGGCAAAGAAACAGTTCCTTCTTTTTTTGTTTCTTTGTCTACTACACTTACCATTATCTTAACTTACTGCCAGATTAGGCAGCACACTACCTAATCATGCTTCCAGTCATGATGAGCAAAGCATTTCATTTTAGTGATGGAGATTTAACACCAAAAACTCACTTACCCTTGTTTGTATCTACTTGTCCTTGTGTTTCTGTAGCACTGTCTTCTGTGCTTAGACATCAAGTAGGACTGATTGGGTGATTAAGGGTCATTCTCTGTGCATGAGGGTAGAAGAAATAGGTCTGTAGTAATCAAAAAAGATCGCCGATTTACCACCCCTGTCACTGCAACCACGCTCCATGTTTTACAAGGCCAGAATGCCTGGCAGCTGGAACATTTACTTCAAGTTACAGTTCTGTGCCTATTATTATTTACTTTTTAATGGCTGCATAAAAGTTTAACTTGAAGTATTTAGTGAGCTTGACTAAACTTTATTTTTCATAATAAAAGTTTATAAGCCATAAACATCAAAACAATGAAATTGCTGATTTTTGCTGAGAAATGAATACATTAGTTTAATGTGGCTAGACTGTGTTTGAATGAAAACAAGCTCACTGACTAACAAACTCAATTTAAAATTGTTTATGCTGGATAATTAAATGAGCTGGTCTGGAGGGGGGTGGAAGAGCGACTAAATCATGTTGTGACAGAGCCAAAGGTTTGAATTTGAGTGTTGTTCTGCCTTAGACAACAATTACATCCAGCTGAATCTCATCCTTCAGCCTGAAAAACAAAAGTTGCTGGTCGTGATGCTGTCACATCACTTTCTTGCATGCTGCAGCTACAGAAATTGGCTTGACTTAATCCTGGTGACTTGACTGATGACTTTGTCTTTGCACCTGTGGTCCCTTGCATTAGGTGGCAGACACAGAGGTGTACTGCAGCCTTCTCCTGGGCTATACCTGCTCAGCAACAAGTGACGTATCCTCCAGTACTGCCACCCAAGAGGGTAGCTTTGTGCTTCTGACACAAGGGTTTGGAAAGTTTTCAGTGGTTATTTTGTCAGCATAGACTTGTGACTAACACTCCCTGGGGTTACCAGTTTATTGTAGACCTATGGATGTTAAGTCTCTTAATTAAGTAACTAACCATCTTTCCACCCTTAGCTATTGAACTGGAATATTCAGTGGACCTTGGGCTGACCTGGCACCCGATTTTGAGAGACTGTCTTCCCACTAATGTGGAATGCAACAAGTACCATCTCCAGAGAATTCTCATTTCGGACACTTTCAACAAGTGGACCCGAGTTACTTTGCCTCTGCCTCCCTATACTAGGTATCTCCCTCTGGTTTTCTGCAGAATAAATCTAAATGCATAACTATGTATTGAGGCATGATACATTATAGCATTAAAATCATTGTACCTTGCCATTTATTGTTTGGTCCATGTATATAGCAACAAATAAGTATAAGCAAATCAAGCCTCATCCTGCTTTGCATAAAAATTGCAAAGCAAAAATGTGCATTTACTTTTCTTAGTTATTTAAAGATAGGAAATGCTTGTCCGTCTTGTCCTGGGGAGGGACAGGGGGAACTTTTTAAAGAATCTCCTGTTATCGTCAGCCTCACTATATTCTGGTTGTTTTGGTGGCTAATTGGACTGGCTGAATCCCCACTGCACCCCGTGCTTGCTGTTGTTGGCTATGAGCTGGTGTTTTAAATGTAGCACTTTTCAGGCTTCTTGTTTTTCTGTGCATTCCTTGTACCTTTTGTGTCTCTCTCAGCTTTGATGCTCTCATCGTTGTTTTTACACATGCCTCATTTTCACCTCCTCTTCCTTTTCCCACATTCTTTTGTCTTTGAGGGAAGAAAAATTGTGGGATTTGTTGGGAGGTTGCAGTGAAAGGAGCTGTTTGGGACTGACAGTGCTATTGGGAGTGCTGCCGTACGGTTCCCTACAATGCCCTGAAAACTGCTGGATTTTTGCTTTGTCAAAAAGAGCCATCTAGGGACAACTGGGTAGTTCAGCCTTCCAGTTTGTGTCATTCTTGATGTGCTGTTTTGCAGTGATAGCTGTGACTGTCCCCCGCACAGTCATGCCTGATAAAGCCGGCATAGAGCTAGCCCAAAGTAAAGCCCTGCGAACACAGATAGTGTGGACGTCAGGCTCTCAGCACAGCTTGACTCTACAGCTTTGCTCCTATTGCTGAGCCCAGGCTCCTCACGTAGGCATAGGCTGAGCTACCTGCAGGCACAGAAGTACCTATGGTACTACAGAGCCTATGCCTGTTTGAGAAGGTTATGAAAAATGCCAGCTAATGCACATACCAGTTTGGAAACGGAGACCTTTATTTTTTAGCAATTGTACTGAGAGCGCCTATACAGTTGCCACACATTTTGAAACTAGTAGTGGAAAAATCCATGTTCTATTACTAATCATTTGGGGCATCTAGACTCTTCCCTATCTTCAGTGCAGTACTTCACGTCAAGTAATAGTACTTTTTTAGGACCTGTTCCCAGCATTGATCTCCTCTGCTTCCTCTTTTGTACTGCTTCACTACATACTGTCTGTAAAATCCATTACCCCAACAGTTCTTGTATAAAGTCTGTAAATTTGTGTTCACGAGGGGCTTTCTGGGGCTGAATAGGATAAATCAGGACTGGGGCTGATGTTCCAAACTAATTGAATCTGGACCTGAAAGGAACATACCACCTGAGATAAACTCAGGTTTATAAATAACTGTGATTTTAAGACTGAAGTTTTTGAGCAGTATATGTCAAAAGAAGTCTGATGCCCTACTGTGGCAAAGATTTCTCTTCTGTCCAATCCAATAACTATATTTGTTGGCTCAAGTAATACCATTGCCCAAAGATATTAAGGTAGGGATTGCACGAGAGGTTATGACAGCCTTAGCTCACAAGCAAGGGAGAATTTAAACTTCAGCATAAGGAAAAGTCAGTTAATAGGCCCTTTAGTCTAGATGCAATATAATTTTTATGCTGCTTTATTATTTCAAGCTGTGTAATAGCAGGTGTGTGTCTCCAATTTTTTGTGCCTGTAGGTTTTAGGGACATGCGGGCTATATAGTCAATAGCTTGGTCTGGTGCACAGCACCCATACTTACATAGCCTTTTAGGGGTCGTGTACCCCAGAGTGCTATCTAACCTCTGGCCTGTAGAAGGCAATGAACACTTAGTTTTAACTTAGACTCAGAGCTGATTTTAAAATGCAAATGCAAATACAAAGTTTCTCCCAGGAGCATCAGCTCCATAAATTGCTAGTGAAGCACCAAACTTAAAGCAGGCAGTGTAAGATATAGGTGCTTGTCTTTATTCCTAAAGGATTTCCTCACAATTTATGCATTTCTTTCGAATATGCTATTTGGCAAGCAGCTAGACAGCACAGCAGTAGATTTCTCCTTGGATAAACTTGTTATTCATTCACCTCATGTAACATGTTTACAAAGAAATGATTCATAGGATAACAGTGACCTTATCATAAAAGGTCTATTTTTACACTGAATAAATTTTGGGGATTTTGCTGTTTATTTGTTTTGGTGTTTATAATAATTATTTCTCTTTGAGTTTCAAAAGAAAACAGACTACACAAAGTTCAATGCTGCCATCTAGTGCTGTACAGCAAAACATGGACTAGCTTGAATTTAAAATGGTATTTTTGATAAGTTACAGAAATTCATCTACTTGCAGCTATTCAAATGTAGGTGTCTACTGCTGCGTGAGCTGAACAGCTGTTTGGTGTCCCCCGAGTGTTTTGGCTAGGTCTTCATCATCTATCTTGGGAGCTGGGACACTTAATTCACATATAGCTACATCAAAGCAAGGTGTTTGAATAAGGAGCTAAGCCCCCGTTAATCAACAAAATGAAAATGATTTACTGCAAGGAGCCAGGATCACACCATAGATCATTTCTTAACATTTCCAGCCAAGCGCTGGATGGAGGGGAGGGAGGAAACTGCAAAACCAGGGTCAAGCTGCAAGCCCTGCACGGGTGCTCTCACCTGTCCCCTGTGGATTTGTAAATGGCAGCATCTTGCCTAGGAGCCAACACGCTCCCTACAGCTGCTTTTACCTAACTGTAAGGGAGAATTCATAGAGGAAAAAGCTGGGTTAGTTTGTTGACTTGGACTGAAGCAATAAAACTCAGGGTCAGGGTGAAACTTGGAGGATTTGGGTGATTCTGGCTTGATCCAGCTCCCAGCTATCCCTCAAGTTTGGATTTGTGCTGGGACATGGTTATGACTGGCCTGAACTTCTCTTTGGGCATACCACCTTCTTCCTACCCTCTTCTCCACTGCACCAACCACAGCCCACTTGCTTTGCTCTCGCTGGCAATCCTTTTCCCACCTCCTGCACTCTCAGCATGCTACCGAGCACCCATGCTTTGTCCTGCTCTCAAAATGTGGGCACCCTGTTCTTGGCTTTTCAGGGACCTTGTCGTCAGGAGTCAGCCCTGGGTTGTGCTGATATCAAACAAATCTTCCAGGAGCAGTCTAGCCTCAAGATTGACATTTCCTTTCAGTCAAAATAAAGATTAGCTTAGCTAGAAATATTACCTTTCTGTTTTTCTCTCTCTCCCAAAGGTCTCAAGCAACTCGTTTCCGCTGGCACCAGCCTGCTCCTTTCGATAAGCAGCAAACGTGGGCAATTGATAATGTCTATATTGGGGATGGCTGCATAGACATGTGCAGCGGCCATGGGAAGTGCACACAAGACAACTGTGTGTAAGTGCCATTTGTTCCCTGTCCTGCCCAGCGCTGTAGCATTTCACTCCTCCTCTGTTATTTTAATGAACTTGTGGGAAAGATTTTGCTACAATTTTTAAAAGGAAGGTGGATTTTGCTGTTAAAACTGAGCAGGGCACTGGGACCACTTGGGAACAGAAATAACAAGAGGAAGGGTAAGTGCGGGAGTTAGCTCTGCCAGACCTCTGCGTGTTCGCACGTCGTGGGCAATGCTGTTGGTCTTTTCCTCAGAGGCAATGCATCGCCTCTGCTGTTGCCTATGCTGCATCTTGGCTGCCCTCCCACCAGGCAGGGAGAAGGGACCCCTTGATTTTGCACACCCCTCTAGGGATGTATGGTCTTGGAGCTTCCCAGAAGATATCATCCTTATTCCCAAGGGGTTTCATGCCCTGTCCCCATGCCCTCGTCCTGGCGCTGGGTGCAGAGGAGCTGGGCTGAAGGTGGGACACATCCACTAAGCAGAAGGTTATACGTAAGTTCTTCACAAGGCCAGATTTTGCCTTGGGGCTGGTGTTGGCTTGATGGCCTGATGCCTCTGCTCCATGGTAGGGTTTGCCGGTGGAGACAGACTGGCTTGATCCTCAAACTGTCTGTGTAACAGCCCACATAGAGCCTTGCAAAGCTAACAAGCAACAAACCAGATCTCCCCAGATTTGTCTGTCTGGCAACAGAGAAATACCTTCCAGATGGATGTATTGCTTTTTTCCAGCCACAAATGGCAACAGATATGGGAGGATGGTTGTATAATTGCACTGTGCCTATGTTTGTTAGAAACATATTCTGCTGCAGAACAGACACATTATTGTGTTGTCTTCTATCCTGACAGCACTGAAGTACCAAGGCACGATCCCCCTGGTGAAATCTGCATAGTAGCAGAACACATTTCCATGCTGTTATCCAGTCTTTGACACATTAGAAAGAAGGTTTTTCAGAGGAGAAAAAAGTGGCACTATATAAAGAAACAACAGGAAAGTACCCAGCCACTAAAATGTTACAGAAACTTACTTAAAATTTAACACTAGCAGGACATTCTTAGGCTTGGCACATTCTCTTAGGTTTATCTATCCAAGTACAATGCATTTTACTGGTTTTACTCTGTGCTGGAGTGTACTCTGTATTAGCAGCTTGAATGATACATAATACTAGCCTTCCTAAAGTCATTTTTGTTTCATATTAACTACAAAAAGTGGCAGATGTTTGAAACCCCCATATACCAGTTGTGTGCTAGTAAATGATGCAGACAGCCTCTACGCGGAGTAAGATGGCACCTTAATGTGGAATAACAAGGCACTGATTAAACCTCCGTGCAGAGCCTTTGCCAGCTGAATTTTGCATTTGTTTTCCTCTGCAGCTGCGATGAGCACTGGGGTGGGCTGTACTGCGACGAGCCAGAGACCCCCCTTCCGACACAACTGAAAGATAACTTCAATCGCTCGCCGTCGAACCAGAACTGGCTGACTGTGAACGGGGGCAAACTGAGCACAGTCTGCGGGGCGGTAGCCTCTGGGATGGCTCTTCACTTCAGCGGGGTGTGTGTTCAGCACAGGGGCCAACTCACTCCATTTGACAGCATAAATGGGACTGATTTAAAAAGTTAAATAAATAGCAAGGTGTTAAAAATAGCAGCATGACATATTAAACATGTAACTGTCCTGGTTTCAGCTGGGATAGAGTTAATTTTCTTCCTAGTAGCTGTTAGAGTGCCGTAGTTTGGATTTAGGATGAGAAGAATGCTGATAACACACTGATGTTATAGTTGTTGCTAAGCAGTGCTTACACCAGTCAAGGACTTTTTCAGCTTCCCATGCTCTGCCAGGTGCACAAGAAGCTGGGAGGGGGCACAGCCAGGACAGCTGACCCAAACTGGCCAAAGGGCAATATTCATAGAATCATTGAATCACAGAATCATTTGGTTGGAAAAGACCTTTAAGATCATTGAGTCCAACCGTACCTGTCCACTACTAAACCATGTCCCTAAGCACCTCGTCTACTCATCTTTTAAATACCTCCAGGGATGGTGACTCGACCACTTCCCTGGGCAGCCTGTTCCAATGCTTGACAACCCTTTCCGTGAAGAAGTTTTTTCTAATATCTAATCTAAACCTCCCCTGGCACAACTTGAGGCCATATTATTATTATCATTATTACTTTCTCTTCCTCTGCTGTCCTATTAAACTGCCTTTATCTCAACCCACGGGTCCTACTTTGTTTCCCGATTCTCTCCCCCATCCCACTGGGGCAGGGAGGGTGAGCAAGCGGCTGTGTGGTGCTTAGTTGCCAACTGGGGTTAAACCACGACAGTAACATATAAAAAAAATTTACATCCTTTGCCTAGCTGAAGGTCAAAGTCAGGCAGGTCCTACAGGCTAGCGCCAGCCAGAAACACTCCAGGAGAGCAGATACCGTGTTCCTGGCTATGCTGCAGCCAGGAAAATGAAATAGAGTGTGTGTGCCTCCTGAAAGGAGCCGTGGAGGGGCCTTTGGAGGTGGGGCTTTAATCAAAGCACAGTCCAAGTATGTAGACATTCAACTCCACTCACTCATAACAGTCTCCTCATAGCACTTACAACTTCCAGAGACTGGAGTTTGGTGCGGCTTCTAATCAGACCACAGAAGTAAATTAATAACTAGGTATTTGCACGTGTATAACTTGCACTTGGTCCTTGAAAATACATCCATGTGTAGCCTCATCCTTCAGATATTTCATTGTTGGGTTTTTTCAGAGTAAGCTCGGGGTAAAATTTCCTGGCTTAGCTACATGTGTAGGTATATAACCCTGACTGCTGCTGAATTATAGTTTGCTTACAGATAACCTCGGGATTATAAAAATGACAAAATAGTATTTTAGAAACATGTAAAACTTATGCTTGTAGATCTCTTCCATGCAAATTTATAACTAGGTTCAAACTGATGCAAGTTTTCTAAAATAAACTAACAGAAGCATTACATTTCCACTCCCTTCCTGTAGGACTAAGTAAGCACCACTAACTAATACTCTAAGCTATGTGAAATATATAAGGGATTATGCGAAAACACACATATTAAAATTGCTGTGCCAGTTGACGGTTTGCATAAATTGAGCCATTAGCACATAATCAGTGATTCATTAACTCTGCCTGGAAAACCTTGTGTGGAGGCATGGATTTTTGTAACTCTTGTATTCAGAAGAAAGGCAAATACAATTCTTGATACTGAATGTTGTAAAGCTGTAGGTACAAGTAGCAACGTGTATGAATACACAACAGGAATTTTTAAGATGGAACATAACTGAAATTATGTCCTCAGGGAATAACATTTATTGTTCTGTTGTAGCTTTACCTTTGTTATAATTAGTATAATTTTGTACAATTTTGAAGGTTTTACAACATGAAGTTATATTAATAGTGACTGCATAGTCTAACACTTTTTATGTTCATAAGTTTTGCCAGCCAACACCAGCCAACATATTTTTTCATTGCTTTTAAGGGCTGCAGCCGTATGTTAGTTACAGTGGACTTGAACCTCACCAGTGCAGAATTCATCCAGTTTTATTTCATGTATGGATGTCTGATAACTCCAAATAACCGCAACCAAGGAGTGCTGCTGGAGTATTCTGTGAATGGTGGAATCACCTGGAGCCTCTTAATGGAAATTTTCTACGATCAATTCAGCAAGCCCGGGTTTGTAGATACCTTCTTCTGCCTATATAATTTTCTGTACTAAAATAAGGTGGTCTTGAATGTTTCATGAGAGCCTGTGGGACATATTACTGCTGTGGTTTGGATGTCACATCTTTAAGAGTTCAGCCTATCCAGTCCTGCAAGCATTTATGAATGGCCCTAGCGCATGTGCTTGAGCATCAATATTTGTGCAGCTGCTAGGCCAGAAATACAAGGGTAGTAAGGAGTCTGTAGCAGTCTGGTAGATTTGTAAATGGTTGCAGGAAGGTAAATTAATAGCTACTGTAACCATGTCTATCGTGTTCTTCAAGATACTTTCATTTGCAATCTAGTTTCTTACTGACAAGAGCAGAAAGTCATTGCTTGAACTAGTTAGAAAATGGTGTGTAGAGGAGAAATTGAATTTCTGCAGATATCCATCAAAACGATGGATACACTCAAGCCCTATTTTCAGATATTTGTGAGATTCAAATCATGCGTAGATATAGGTGGACCTTTTCCTCACTGACTGATTTAAAAGACTCAAAGAAAATGGGGCTGGGAGGGATCCATCATTTGTCATTTCATTTGAACACACCAGGAAATGACTAGCACTTTAATTGGACCCATTATTTGTTATTTCATTTGAACACACCAAGAAATCACTAGCACTTTAATTGGGCAAGAGGTTTAAGTGTACTATCATCTACTGTTGTAATGGAAACAAGAATATTGTACTGGAACATTGTTATCCGCTGAATGGCTCCAGGTTGAAAATAGTAATCTTAATTTTACTTCAGCATTCTCCTTCTTAACACTTCCCTTAATTAGGACCTTATGGTCATACCATGCTAGTCTAGACTGTTGCATTTGGTCCCATAAGCACAGTTGGAGCACATGAGGTTGCTCAAACCATGCCACAGTCTGGCTGCTGGACCTTCCCACCTCACTCTGAGACCCCGTCCCAGGGATGACATTGGGAGTGATCAGGAAGGTTTTTGTTTCAGCAATCTCTCGTAGGGGAACATAGGCTAGATCACCTGGTTGTTTTCTTCTTTCCCAACTTCCACATACTCTAAGAAACAATGGGAACGGAGCTGGTCAAAGCACCCAGCACAGAGCATTGAGAAGTGTCCTCCTCCTGTGGCTTTTCTAAAATTAATTTCCACTTTTTATTTCAGCTTTGTGAACATCCTCCTTCCCTATGATGCCAAAACCATTGGGACGCGCTTCCGTTGGTGGCAGCCTAAACACGATGGCCTGGACCAGAATGACTGGGCTATTGACAACGTGTTGATCTCCGGCTCAGCTGACCAGAGGACAGTGATGCTCGACACCTTCAGCAGTGCTCCCCTGCCGCAGCATGAGCGCTCCCCTGCTGATGCAGGGCCCACTGGGAGGATCGCCTTCGACATGTTCATGGAAGACAAAACTACAGGTAAAGGTTTCACATGGATCTGAATTAAAGAGCAAGAAGTCAGTGCAGTGATTTCCAAATCTTGCTGAGCCTCTGAATCTTTGTCTCACTGTGATGGATATCACAGGCAATCCCATCGCTAGAGGGGTCTTGTCTTTTGTTTTTAGTTCACAAAATACAAAATGAAAAGATGGAATGTAACTTCACTTTTTTACTGCATGAATTTACTCAGAAGATTAATTTCTCTTCAAAGAAAGAAAAAAGGATTAAAAAGTGCCAGGTTATTCTAAGCAAATTTCTTAACCTGAGTATCTGTTTCCTATTTCCTAACTTTTTTAAGCATTATTTAGGGAAGTTAAGTTACATTTTACAACAAAATTTGGTAGAGGATATATTTCTGGATGTTTACAAGGCTTAACAGCTAACAGTGCTGGGGTACCCTTTGTGCAGACATGTAGGCAAGATCCATTAAAAAGTTCTCCCATAATGTCCAGTGCAACAGAAGTTTATGTTTTGAGTAAGTCTCAGATCCTTACTTCTTGAACATCAAAAAATAATGCTATAATGCTTATGTAAGAGAGTAGTAAGAGGTGCTTTGAGCAATAAATGTGATAAATATAATAAACATTTACATGGGAAAGATGGGGTACTGATGTTCTCAGGAGCAATACTAAATAATTCTCACGTAGGCTGAAAAATAAAGCCATGAATCACCTTTAGTGGTTAACACTACTCCCTGTTTTCTTTAATTTATATTGTTGTTGCATATTACTGGCATTGCCATTTCTTTTCAAGTGAATGAACACTGGTTATTCCATGATGATTGCTCGATTGAGAGGTTTTGTGATTCTCCTGATGGTGTCATGATCTGTGGGAGCCATGACGGCAGAGAGGTCTACGCAGTCACCCACGACCTGACTCCTACAGAAGGCTGGATTATGCAGTTCAAGGTAAAATCTCTGTCTGCAATATAATGATTCAAAACCACATTTTGCTCCAGATCTAAGCAGATTTTTTCAGGAGGTAGGAAAAACGCCTATGCATGAGCCATTCCCTGAAGGGAAAAGTGTTATTATTAGGCCATCCTTGTTTTTCTTACCTACTTCATGTTGGTCAGCTTTAATACCACAGGCTGTTCTCAGAGGTGACGCACTCTTCTCTTCCAGCACAGCAATTGTATGGACATCAGGTAATAAGGATACTACACATATACAAGGTGCCTATTTTGTTACAGCTGCTTGGTGAGGGAAAAGCAGCTCCAAAGTAGTCCACACCACTCCTATGTTGTCATGTGTTCGCATCAAACCTGCACTCAAACTGCCCTTCATACACCTCTTTACCTAAGTTAAAGAAATAACCCAGCAATATATGGAAGTTGTAACAGCCTTTTGCACATCTCTCCCATAAAGACAGTCTGCCCAACATAACTGAGCTGGGTGGCCTCCTCTATATTCAAATATTCAAATCTTAGGTTGTGTGGGAGGGGAGATTAACTTTATTAGTTATGGGGTACTGGGGTATAAGGCGCAAGTGTCAAAACCTGGAAAACTAGAAACTTGAGCTAACTAGAAAATGAAACTCAGAATATGGTGCCTGTTCTCAATCTTGGGAATATTGATGAGATCTGCAGATGACTGGTGCCATGCAAGCACTGTTACTGCCATCATTTCAAGCGAAAATCTGCAGTCAGTTTTCAGGTTCAAATATTTTTTTAAACTCTAACCACCACCACAATTAATTCTAATTTACTTATGCTCTCTTCTTTATTAGGTTTCTGTTGGATGTAAAACCTCAGAAAAACTTGCACAAAATCAGGTCCATGTGCAGTATTCCACTGACTTTGGCGTTAGCTGGAGTTACTTAGTACCTCAGTGTTTACCAGCTGATCCAAAATGTTCTGGAAGTGTTTCGCAGCCATCTGTCTTCTTTCCCACAAAAGGATGGAAAAGAGTAACTTACTCACTGCCTGAAAACCTTGTAGGCAAGTAAGTATGACTTCGCTACTCATTTTGTCTTGGATTCAGTACCTTCTGAAAAATACAACAGGGGATACATCTGCCTATTCATTTTCTTTCAAGGAAAGTGCAGACTAGCAGCGTTCACGTTCACTACTTATGCTGCATAATTTTATTTCCTATCAATCAAGATTGATCATGACTCTTGGTCTGAACAACCAGCAAAGTTATTGTTGTTTCTCTGCAATCTGCTCCAGAGCTCCATGTTCTGCTCTGTTCAGGCAGCCGCGGTCAATTTGAGAGTAGATTTATGACGTTACTGAGTGGAAAAGTTACCCTTACTGTCTGCAGCAGTCCGCACATACGCAAACCATTTGTCTTTTTCTGCAAAATTTCTATTCTTTGAGTAATCTGCTCAGGAAGTACAACCAAAATTGAAATTCTCTTGCAAGAAGCCAGAATAGCTTTTTCCAGCTTCAGCAGTGTCTGGAATCCGTCCCTATATCATAGGTAGTACCTCTGTGAAGAAGAAGATATGGATATGCATAAAATCAATTTCAACAGATACAGCCAGGTATTACTTGTGGAAGCTTGGAGGATAGTACACTCATGAGTATGTTGTGTTTCACCCACCTTTTTTCAATTGAGCAAAGCTGGTTTATAAGTATGTCTGTTTTTCTTCATTCCTTTATATCTAGTCCCGTGAGGTTTCGGTTCTACCAGAAATACTCAGATGTGCAGTGGGCCATCGATAATTTCTATCTGGGCCCTGGTTGTCTGGAAAACTGTAGAGGTCATGGAGACTGCCTGAATGAGCAATGCATCTGTGATCCTGGCTATTCGGGACCAAACTGCTACCTGACCCAAACACTGAAGGTAATTTTATTGCATGTTTTAAAGTGTGAATTTTGCCATGTATTTGGCTGAGAAAGAGAGAGGAGATCGATCCCACTGGAAATTTAGCTTTGATTCCTGTCAGCCTGAAGATACTCAAATCCATTTTCAGCTCTTTTATCATTTTTTAACAAAACTATTACTGCAGTATCCAAGAATGGGTTTGTTCCTTTGCAAATAACACTGCCCAATAAAGCTGTGACAAAGTTCACTGTTCATCCTTAGATCGTCATTATCTGATCTATATCCCCCTTGCACATATGATTATATTTGATCGAGACCTGTAGAAAGATTGCCTTTATCATGAAAGAGCTTACTGAAGTAGGGAATACAAGAAAATGACATAAAATTAGATAAAATTAATTCACCTAGCTGTTATTAGTGTTACCCTATAACAAGGGAGAGAAATCTTCTTAGATATTGCTAATTTAAAAGTTAAAATATTTTAAAAACTTAACATATTTAGAAAAGAATATGTAAGGAACCCCAAATTAGTTTAAAATGCAGTTTACCATCTCATTTCTTCTACATCAGATAAGAACAGAATAGGTACGTGCTCCACAGAAACAACAGGTTAAGAAGGATTCTGTCTAAAGAGAATATAACTATTTAACTTCCCAGTTATCACATAATTTGAATTATTATAACCTTCTGTTTTTCATCTAAGATACTAATTACATGAAAAAATATCATTAGCTGTTTGCAATTTTTAATTAGTAATGTATTCTTCACATTAAGGACATTCGGGATAAAATCCTAGCAATTTTAGGGGAGTTTTACTACTATCTCCTTAAGGCCAGGTTTTCACTCATGGCATTGCTTTTACTGCACACCTGGAGGTAAGTGGAAATCAGAGATATATTCTAGATGGTTTTCACTGCAAATATTTGTGCAGACAGTTGCAAAAATGCATATTCACTACAACAACCCTAAACTTTCATTGCAGTACTGGTTTTGCTGGGGAAAAAATATAGAATAGCTATTTCTCCCATACATACTAGGTATGTACTGGAGTGGTGTTACATAGTCTTAAATTACCACAGTTATGAATTAGACCCATTCACTTGCACATGCAAATTTTATTGTGCTGGATTACCTCTCACGTATGTTAAAATCTAGCCCTAACATATTTTCACATTTAGCCAATTCAGTTCAAGAGGCTAAATGTTCAGCCAAAAGTGATTATGTTCAGTCACCCTGAAAAACAATTTTTACAATGTTCATGAGCCCTTCAAACATGTTTAGGTCAGTTCCCGCTGTGGTCATCAGAAAGGCTTAATTACGATCATAATTACCTGTGGTTAATGTTAAACACCTTACTTACAGACTTTCCTGAAAGAGCGCTTTGACAATGAAGAAATTAAACCAGATTTATGGATGTCCTTAGAAGGTGGAAATACCTGTACTGAGTGTGGGATTCTCGCAGAAGACACAACTCTCTATTTTGGAGGTGCAACTGTGAGGCAGGCTGTCACTCAAGATCTGGACCTGCGGGGGGCAAAGTAGGTCATGTTTCCATGTCATTTGAATGGGGAACTCTGTTAAACGCTGACAAAGCAGCAGGTGACATGGCTTGTAGCTCAGGGAATTCCTAGGCCACCAGAAGCATAGTGTTATCTCAGTAGGCACTAATTAGATTATGATTCTAAAGGCACTGATGCTTTCAGATGGGTCGCAGAGAGCAAGGCTCATCCTAGCAGAGTGGAAGGGGCCTGCCATGCCCCAGTGAAGCAGCAGGTCCCTTTCCCCAAGAATGTCCTGAAGTCAGCAATGCCTGTCCTGCAAAGAGGCAAGAAACCGCAGTCTCCTGGGCACCGCTGTCTCCACCCTGGAGGCACCAGCTGTGTCTCCCACTGAGTTCAGAACATAACCTCTGCTGGTTGTCCTCTCTTGGGTGCCCGTACAAGACCCACTCCACTCACATGCTGTAGAAAAGGATGACTTAACTGGAGAACAATGGAATTATGACAGTTTAGACAAGATAAGGACATGACGTAGAAGACAACTTCAGCATACTTTCCCTTGGCTGTGTGGCTTTAATAAAGCCACACACTCTCACTTCTGTGTAAGCAAGAACTTACTGAATCACACAACCTTTAGGGAAGAAAGGGGCCTCGGGTAGTCTCTAGTCCAACCTCCTGCTCAAAGCCAGGTCAACACTGAATTCAGACCAGGTTGCTCAGGGTTTTGACCCATTGGGTCTTGAAAACCTCCAAGGACAGAGATCCCACAGTCTCTCTGGACAGCTTGTTCCACTGTTGAGTTACCCTCACAGTAATTTCCCCACCCCCCATTATATCCAGTCAGAACCTCCCTTGTTTCCATGTATGACCACTGCCTCCGAGTTCCAGCCATCTTCTCCAGGCTGAACCAGCCCTGGTCCCTCAGCCTTTCCTCACAGGACACGTGCTCCAGCCCCAACCATTTCAGTGGCCTCCACTCACCTTGCCTCGTTTATCAACTTCTTTTATGTCCTTCATTGCTGCAAGGGCACCTTGTTAACTCACATTTGGTACCACTGCAAGGGGTTAGTCCCTCCCAGGGGCAGGACTTTGCTGAATTTCGTGATGTTCCCATGGGAATTACTAGGAAATGTTTTTCAAAACCTTTGTTCTACTTGTACATTGATGTTACTTGCTTAAAAATGCTGGCATTTGGAACATTTTCAGCACATCTGCTAACAGAAAGCAAATGTCTCAATTTGTGCAGATCTTTAACAGATGTAAACTTATACATTTACTCTTAGATTTCTACAGTACTGGGGGAGAATTGGGAGTGAAAACAACATGACAACATGCCACAGACCAACCTGCAGAAAGGAGGGAGTGCTGCTAGACTATTCCATTGATGGAGGCAAGTACATCTTGTAATTTCAGCTAAGCTACAGCCTTGTTCTGTATTCAAGCACCATGAGTATCTGAGGAGTTGTCAGAGAGATCCAAAATAATAAGAGAATTTTTAATTGTAAAGTTATTTTTGTCCTTGTAAAGTTTTTTCCTCATCTAAAATTTCCATCTATTGCTCAGGAGTTTTCCATAATCCTCCTGCCTGATTTCAGTAATCAGTGGCTTCCAGCCGATTTGATTCCTTTATACGATTACAAGATTACTCTTGCAATGGGTAAGAGTTGTCAACTACCCTTAGAATTTGTCTATCAGAATATCATAGCTATTATTTTTTATTTCCTATTATCTTCCTTTAATCTTTCGATGATTCTACCACACGCTTGTTTTTATTACTAAACCTGCATCTTTTCATTCTAGGGATATCCTGGACTTTGCTTCATGAGATGGATTACCAAAAATACATCTCAGTCAGGCATGACTACATCCTCCTCCCAGAACACGCTCTGACCAATACAACCCGCTTGCGCTGGTGGCAGCCTTTTACCATCAGCAATGGGATCGTGGTTTCAGGCCCCGACCGGGCGCAGTGGGCGCTGGATAACATCCTGATCGGAGGAGCAGAGATCAACCCCAGCCAGCTGGTAGATACGTTTGATGACGGTAAGACTGGCTGTGACAGCTAATCTGTTGTCTGGCATTATTTTATCTAAGATAAGCCCTGTGAGCTTGCAAGCACACTTTTTCTTTTTTTAAACTCAGCAAATTTTTCATTTCATAGACTAATGCTGTTTATTTACTATTCTTCATGCTACTAATAGGGGTGTGTAAATATATATACATATGTATATTCAGATATGTATGTATGTGTGTATATGTATGTATATACCTATAAGAAAGAAAAAAAGATGTATTTCAGACCAACTCATTTCATTTAAATTCCTGTGTAGGAAAGTTTTATTTAATCATATTATTTAAATAAAATTAAGTTTATTTAAAAAATAAAATTTTTTAAATAATAAATGTTATTTAAACACTTTAATTACCTCTCTGGAGCTGATGCTTTTATTATGTCTGTTAGTAGCTTACTTATTGTGTGTCATGCCAGATAGCATAAATTTAGCGTTTATATCACTAAAGTGCTGTATCTAGTGATTCTGTGGATTCATTAATAAGCCTTGATGTTTACCGAGACAATGCAGTAATTGTATTTAATTCATCTTAATAGAAGGCATCTCTCATGAAGAAAACTGGAGTTTTTACCCTAATGCAGTCAGGACTGCAGGGTTCTGTGGAAATCCATCATTCCATCTCTACTGGCCAAACAAGAAAAAGGACAAAACACACAACATCCTGTCCTCCAGGGAGCTCATTATACAGCCAGGATACATGATGCAGTTTAAAGTAAGAAATGTTCTCTCTCTCCAAAGTAAAGTATGCAATGAAAAATCATCTAATGTGTCTCCAGAAATTCTTCTTCTTCCAACTAGGATGCCCAATTGGATGAATAATTATTAATGACTTTTTATGAGAATTTAAAGGAAATTCTGAAGTGTAGACAATGGGAACCAGGAAGGTTGCATGAATGTTAAATGTCAAATTAGTCTGACTGTCTGTATGCTTTGGGGGTTACTGAAAGGGATTGGTAGTCTAATCCCTTTCTCATGAAATTACTGGATCATCAGATGCAGTAGGAATTATTTTCTAAGGTGAGAATACACGGCATGCAGAATATGCCATTTCCCCCTAACTAGTGAATAAGCAGAAGAGGCAAGGTAGAGACAGGCTGGAGAAGAGTGGCATCCTGAAAATGCAAAAGTGCTCAAGTAGAAGTACCCCTTCTACTTACTTGTGTCATGGCAAACTATCGGAATAGTCAGAATTAGTCATTTCTGAATATTTTATTTTGTTTTAAGGTAGAATTCTGCATGGGCCAGAGGCAACACGTAGTTGTTGTCCAGAAAAGTTCTAGGCCCTTTCCCAAGCACCATGTCTTAAAATCCAGGAACTGCTATGAAAGCAAGGTTATCGAAATGGTCACCCATTTTCTTGTTATGTTTTTTTTCTTGCTCTTCTGTTTGACAAGACAGCTTCAGAATTTTCCATTTTCCATGAATCAGTATTTTCACCTTTTCTCAACATCATTGCCTATTTTATATTGGCTGTCTCATGTACTCCCTCAAAGCACTGCTTCCCCCACTCACACAGCATGCCATCTCTGAAGAAATTATATAAAAGAGGAGTCTGACATGCTTTTTACTACTGAATGCTAAGAACCCCCAAAGTTGCTTATTTTACCCAGCCTATCATCTTTTTCCTCTATTTTAAGGGCAAAAATTATGATAACCCTTCAGCACTTAATAGTTTGTATTACTAAGCTCTCATTGCAAAGGTTTTTTTTCTCCTCCCTCCTACTTTTTTTTCACCAGTCACAGCAAAGATTTTATTTCTAAACTAAGAACTCAGCTCTAGTGCATGGCTGCCATTTGGTTTTGAAGCTCTTAAATTTTAGCTTTCTATTATCTCTTCAGTACTGTACATTGGGTGCTGTAATCTTTCCACTCTAACATGACACAAATATGCTTATTTCTTAAAATATTCAGAATAATTCTGTTCTTAATTTGTATTGACTTCAAGTTTATATCCACATTTTTATCATTACAAATTATAAATTTCACAGGTATAATTAACACATAGTCAGGTACTTCACCTTCTGAAATTCCAAGGAGCTACCACATCTCTGTATTTCAGAAACAATGTTTGTTTAGATATTTAATTTGAACTTTAGGCACTTAGTGTTAGTATTCTGTTTGAAAATAACAGTAGCAATGAAGTAAAATTCATTAAGTAAAAGCAGTATCTGAAGTACTGCGTCTTTTGTTTTCCATCCACTTTTGATGGATTTTGTCCGAGATCTAAGTTGGCAATCTCTTTTAATACACCCTGTAAAGAAAAAAAGGAGAGCAATACTTCATTATATATCACATTAAATGTCTACCTGACTTCTTATAGCAGCCAATTTTATTTGTGCTCTAGATCGTGGTGGGCTGTGAGGCAACTTCTTGTGGGGACCTCCACTCTGTGATGCTGGAGTATACAAAGGATGCCAGGTAAATGAGAGCAGAATTCACAGACCTGAAAAAAAAATAGTATGATATTAAAAATCTAGAGAGCTTTTATTTATTAAAGCAATTACTTTGATATTCATCTTGTAACAGGATCTGAACAAAGCCCGTGTGCAAGCACTGGGATTTGTCTACATAACTCCCGTAAATTCTCTATAATTTATCCCAGATGTTGACAGATTCATGGCATTGAGCTTGCAGTTACAGTCATGAGCATGCTCCTTGTACAATGTGCTCGCAGAAAAACACATTCAGAGGAAACTGTTGTCTTAGTACGATACAGGACTATATATTTAGGACCAAGCTGTAATGAAGTGCAAGTTACTTAATTTCAATTTGGTCTTTAACTAGCAAACAATTAATAACACTGTCTCCTGTGCTGCAGTATAGCAGTGCATTATAATTTGTAAAAGTGGAGGTATATTCTGTGCTCAAACGACCGTGGGTGAACATGGAGCAAATTCTGTCAGACTCTTTTCTGAACACTGTAAGAGAGAGACTAAGGAGCAGGCTCCTAAATAAATCCTTCTGTCACGCCAGCCCAGAGGAGCTCTGGGTTGGACTCTGCTGTATGTACCACCGCCAAGGGATTCACAGCACTCAAACCTGGTGCTGGAAAGTCCTCCCTGGCTGCACCAGGGTTTCAGCCTCTCATGTCTTGTCTATCTGTGGCTACAGAGCATGGAAACTATTGCTGACAATCTCTTGGGTTTGTTTAGTAAGACAGGCAATGCCATGACCCTTAGAAATTACCCGTTTCCCTTTCCTTACTCTTTCAGTTGTTCTAAAACGTTTTTTTTTGTTTCCTACAGGACAGACTCATGGCAGCTTGTCCAGACACACTGTCTTCCTTCCTCATCTAATAGCATTGGCTGCTCCCCATTTCAATTCCATGAAGCTACCATCTATAACTCTGTCAACAGCTCCATGTGGAGAAGAATAACTATCCAGCTGCCTGATCATGTCTCATCCAGGTAGGTTACTGAAAGGTCAGCTCACTGTGGGCCTATAAAATGTCAGCTGTCTTGCTGGCACTGTTTGCTTGGAACAACTGGTGAATTTTAAATGCTTCTTTATTGCTGGATTTAGATCTGATACATAATTAATGTTTTTCAGGAAGCTTTTTGTTAATAGAAGTGGCTACTGCCAATGACATAGCAGCCACCCATTCAGGATGGGTCTTTCCAGTTATTGAAGTCACAACCCCTTCATACCACATTTTTCATTACATCTGCTGCTGGCATATTTGAACGACGCTGTACAAATGTGTTTAATTGCTAGACGTCATAATACAGTGTTTGGATTTTTATATTTGCAGTGCAACTCAGTTCAGGTGGATTCAGAAGGGAGAAGAACTAGAGAAGCAAAGCTGGGCAATCGACCACGTGTACATTGGAGAAGCATGCCCTAAGCTCTGCAGTGGTCATGGATATTGCACGACTGGAGCCATTTGCATTTGTGACGAAGGATACCAAGGTTTAATTTCTTCAATTTCTTTCTTATACATCTGCTGCAGTCTAATCTAGCTCAAGATTAAACAAAAAGATAAAGACAGAGCAATGTAACATGTCTAAATTCATCACTGGAATGCTTGAGTAACAGCTTATAAATCAATAATTTGACAGAGCTGCAAATAACAGCTCTTCCCTTACTCTTTCTGGATTGAATCAGTAGTCTCTGCTGTCTGGCACTGTATGTAAAGCCCATTCAGCCTTCGTTGAAGGCGAACATGGCTACCTGCTTACCCAGAAATGGCTTCCACCCCTGTACTCCTTCCAAGGGTGCACCCACTCCCAGGGGATGTGTACATGGGATCCAGATGTTGGTGGCTGGCCCCTGTAAGGGACTCGGTCCTGTGCCCCATCAGGACACAGTGCTCTGCTCTAATCCTGCCATGCAGCTAAGCACATGCCTAATGGTACCTGAGTGCCCTCGTTAAATTGTAAGTGTTTTGTGGGAGTGGAGCCAGCATCTAATGTCTTCCAGGACAGAGTCTCATAACTTTATAAGAACGGATCCCTTCCCTGTTTTAGATGCATTTCCCTTCAACCAGCAATTTGAGGTTTCTCATATTGGCATCAATGCATAATAGGAGAAACCATATTGCAGTTCTTGAATTTATACTGCTGTAAAAAATAAGACTCGCAGCCTCAGTTTTCTAAAAATGAATGCTGTACAGCAGTGTGCACATTATTAATGGATCTGCTGAAATATATTCAGCCTGTAGTCACACTGTATATTGGACCACAACCTTGAATGGAATTACAATGAACTGTAACTCAATTTTCTCAATTCTTTTGATTTTTGTGTGTTTTATAACTTCATTGTGTCATTTCTAGGTGATGACTGCTCAGTTTTTACCCATGACCTCCCCAGTTATATTAAAGATAATTTTGAATCTGAAAGAGTCACTGAAATAAACTGGGAAACCATTCAGGGGGGAGTGATAGGGAATGGATGTGGACAGCTGGCACCCTACGCCCACGGAGACTCGCTGTATTTTAATGGATGTCAAGTACGACAAGCTGTGACTAAGCCTCTGGATCTCACCCGAGCAAGGTAATACTTTGAGCCTAAAATGCTCTTTTAGCAGCTCATGAGAAAGGAAACTCTTCATATGTACATGCAGTCATGTGGGCCAGTATTGATGAGGATGGACTGACCTGGCTCTACCATGGAGTCAGATGTGGCTGGCAGATAAATATTAGGGTTGGCAAAATGCTTTGTGACTTCCATTTGGGAGACAGAGAGTGAGGAGGAAGCGATGTCAGATGAAAAGGTCAGATGTTTTCGTCATGCCCAACAGAGCACTGTCTAGTAAGCCAGCACTGACAATGATGCCATTGGCAAAGACTGGACACCAGACTGTCTGGACCAGTGCCTGATCTGATGAGACAAATCCCATGTTTGTATGTGCCTCCACGACGGTCATGACTAAAGATGCTGTTAGTAATTACGGACTCATTTTCCCATTTCAGTTGTCAAATAGAATTACATTCACCTGGCAATGAACAGGAGTTTCTTTTTCATCTACAGAGCCTCTTTGGCCATGGAAAAACAAATGCAACCAGCCTGCGCTAGCTCTTAACAGAGTGACAGCTTTCTGGACTGGTTTGTATTTAGTTGTCTAAAGCAAGATTAGAAACAGGATGAATTGGCAAATGGGCCAGATATAAATCAGGCTCTTCCTTTCTTATTTGAACACCCAGGTAGAATATGATAAATCTTTCACACACTTTATTATATTCAACCTTTACTTGCCCTTTTTTAGCTTTTCATACACTCATTTGCATGTTTATATTGTTTATGTATCTCAGTTTTGTGCAGATACATTGTAAAATTGGATCTATTGCCTCCAACTATATGGCAATATGTTATGCATAGTAAACTATTACTTTGAAGGGGAAGCTGTGTTTAAGAGATGTGAGAACAGTTTATTTTGCATGTTAAAAGTAATGATTCTTGAGGGTGCTCAAAGTTTTAATAAGGTAACTGCAATAAACCTGGAAATGTTGTTGTTCCTGTTTGAATACTTTTTGCATATTGAAAATACCTTTTTCTGTGTTTTACAGCAAAATCATGTTTGTTTTGCAAATTGGAAGTATTTCACAAACAGACAGTTGCAATACCAATCTGAGTGATCCTAACACTGTAGACAAGGCAGTGCTCCTCCAGTACAGTGTAAATAATGGAATTACATGGCAAGTAATTGCACAGCATCAGCCAAAGGACTTTATACAAGCCCAAAGAGTGTCTTATAATGTTCCCCTGTGAGTACCCAGTTACATTTAATTACCTCTAAGTTCACAAGATATATTTCTGCTAGGAAAGAATCTACCTTTGCATGACCATGCAAGAAAAAAGGTTGATGAGAGGGTAAACACAGAAGAAAACTTAAGGGGAAGGCTGATTAAGAAATTCTAGCCTAGTGTTTATCAATATACTTGAAAGAAAAACAGAATACTCGTTTTAAAGATATGAGGGGGAAAAAAACTCCTCCTTATCTGTGTGCATTTTTCACCATTAAATGTTTTGCACGTACAGTGTGTTGATGTTCAGGGATGTAGAAATAACGCTTTGACTTTTCTCTCAGTTCCTGTTGGGGGGTAGATAGGGATGTGCAAACCACCGATAGTCTGGAGCTCTCACAGGCTCTTGCATTTGTGACGACAGGGAAGCACGAATGAAAGGAGTCTTACTGCGCTGGTGGCAGCCCCGTCACAATGGAACAGGTCATGATCAGTGGGCTTTGGACCACGTAGAAGTCGTCCTGTGAGTATCAGCTTCACCTCATCCCACCCCATCTCAGAAAGCACTGAAATTCCTCCAGCATGGCACGAGTGTTAAGCTCAGTAAGAAATGTTGTGGCCCAGGGAAACCTTTGAGAACCAGTCTTTTCTAATGCTTTTCTAATGCTCCGCCCTGACCGCAACCGTCAGCGGTTAAGACAGCCACGAAATAAGTGGCACAGCAGGGGTATGCGTTGTGCATCGTGGAAAAACGCAGGAGGGAAAGCGGGGCTTTATCACCACCAAGTATTGGTGTGGTCCTGTAACGAAGCAATGCCTGCAAAATATATTGTGCCTGTTCAACACTATGCTGCCACGTAAGGCTGATTTATATCCTTTCGAAGATACGAAAGACTCTGCTGTATTGCTCTTTGCACAAAGTAATGTTGTTGTGCCTCTGAAAAATTTGCGTTAGCAACTAATGCCTTATTCATTTCCTTTTTTTAGTAAGAAGGATACTGTTCAGAAACAGGGTTCACTATATCAGGTTCCTATGGTCCGAGCTCTATATTCATCCCTTTGTCAAGATTTTACCAAGTAAAGTGTCTGCACCCTCCTGATTCTCCCATTCTTGAGATGGGTTTCACTGGCAGCTAACCCGTTTTTCCTGTGTTACATCATGAAGAGATGACCTGCTTTTTCTCTAACAATTTAGTTCCAGTAGAAGTGAAATGCTAGTGGCTTCACGGGCGGGAACTCATCGCTGACAGTGGTTGGCAGAGAGAGGCGTGCCTGCTCCATAGATAGGTTCAAACATTCCTTTTATTGAACAATTTAAAAACCAGCAATGAAGAAATTAGGCTTGGATAACCTCCAGACTGTGTAATTATAACCATGAGGTTTCTGAATTAGCAGAGACACTGCAAGTAATGTTTTGTAACGGTAGCAAAGTGAATTATCTGATTGCTAGTTAGCCCTGTTCTTCTTTCCACTGAGAAGCACCAGCTTGCATGGCACTCATATCAACCCCAAACCAAAGTAGTCCCAACACTGAGTAACTGTACACGCTCCGCTGCTTTTACACACCTCGCTGGGCTCTGCTTCCATAACATTAAGCTTAAAGCGTGAAGGAACAGAGGGATGGATGTGATTCCTGGCTTAGTTAATCAATGGCTACACAATGCTGCATCAGGAAAGATATGAAAGAGTATGAAACTGCAGGAGGTTCACAGTGTTTAGGAAACCATGGAAAAGGGAACTGGTAGTTCTGAAATATTCCCATGTCTTTCTGCCTTGCGATTAAAAAAAAAAAAAAAGAAAAAATCAGGTGGGGAAAAAACAGAGCATAATGCTATCTGTCAATCTAAGCATTGAATTAGGGAGTGTAAGTAGGAATAGGACAGACCTTTTAAAACTGATTCCTAGGCTGAATTCTGGAGAACTTCCTTGACAATGAGATCCATCAGGTTTTAGACTAGACACACAAGTTGAGTGGTGATAAGTCAGTCATATGAGACATGTTATACCAGAATGGGGACAGCAATAGAAATGCTATAGCAAGTAATCACACCTTGCCTAGAGAAGGAACCAGATGGGCAGACAGTGCCTTCTCCCTTCTCTTCTTTTTCTCCTGTTACAGAGCTTTAAGGCTCTTCTGAATATTGGCCAAAACATCAGGCTAGAGACGGAGAGTTTCCATCCCATTCAAGTGACACCTGGTACAACCCACAGAGGAAGACAGACCAAACCAGGCAGATTTCTCCCTTACCACGTACTGTGAAATGCAGTGCCATGGCAGCACACTTCCCAAAGGCCAGATGTGCAGTTCCAGCTCCTGCTAACTACAACACATGAGACGCTGCTCTCAGAAAAGGCAGAATTACATGCTGTGGTGCATCTGGTTCATATGCTGGCTTGTGCTCAGACATGACAGGTGGCTTTGACCCCTCTGTTTTGCTTAAGTTCTAGCTGCACCTTCTAATTCATCAAAATATTCTGTAGTTTTATTTGCAAGTAACCCACAAAGGGTTTGATAAAGCCTTTGGAAGGCTTTCTGAAGGGAAGCACGCTGTTCCTTGTCAATAGATACTCCCACCTGGGTTTTCCTTTAGCTCTGCTGTTTCACTCTGTCACCTTGCACTGGTCCCTTTGCCCCCCAGCACTTTAGTTTCTTCACCTGTAAAATGATGAAGACACTCGGTCACCTCCACGGAGTGCTTCCCGGCATACAGAAGGGAGCCTGGAGCAGTGTCTGCTTGCACTAACCCTGGATGATCCTGCACATACCAGGGCTACCAGGATTCATACCATGAATACTAGGGATAGGACTTAGCTTTAATTCTTAGTATTCCTTCATTTTCCAATGAAGGGCACAGAAACCCTGCCTGCCCCTGGGGGGAGCAAGCCACCTCGCCTGGGCAGCTCTCCAGCGAGAGGCGAGGACAGAGTGTCCCTCGGGTGCTCTGCCCCTCCATTGAGATTGCCAGAGCAGAGTTCTGTGGGCGATAGCCACGCCAGGGCTCTCTGGCATAAAACCGTTCACCAGAGTGCTGCCATTACCTCTTCCCATTAATTCTGTAGGGAGTCATTGGAGAGTCAGTAGGCTTCTGCCGGGCTTATTCGTCCCAAAGCTGGGATACCTCAGGAAACATCTGTGCTTCCCGAATTTGGAAATAATTCCTGCTGGCACTCTGTCCTTCTCTCAGAAAGCCATGAACTTCCCTGGCTACAGGACCTGTTGATGGTCCGTGTCCAGCACAGTCTGTGCTTGGTCCTCTTATAAACCTCGCTCCACCACCTCCCTGAACGAGACTCCATACACCTCTCTGGGTACCATCAAAATTATCCTCACTGGCCCTGGTTTAAGTCCTAGATTCTCATTTTTGTTTGTGATCTGCGTACACACGATGCCGCAGCAGGCAAGCCTCTAGCCTGTGAGGTTTTACAGCAAGAAGCCGACCTATAATATGAGGTGTGGTTTGGGACATACAGAAATTCCTGGCTTTCCACACATCTTGTCTTGTGTTTCCTCCACTACCCTGTGGGCTGACAAACAGACCTGATTTTCCCAAATGCCCTGGGTGTTGGCTTGGCTGCCTGCACCCCCAGGTGCACATCTAGATGCTGTGCCAGCTTCTCCTCAGCCCACGGGCAAGTGAGCCATGCTCTCCTTGAGCAGAGTAAGGGCTGGAGTAAGAGGGCAGGCAAGGAAAGCACCTGCCTGCAGGGAGAGCTCGTCCGTAGGGAGGTAGCACAACCAAGGACTTTCTTGATTTTATTTCCCATCCAACATGGGGGATATCCCTGCTCCTCCTTACAGTGCTCACCCCAGGGACAAATTTATGAATACCTGCTTTCACGGCTCAACTCTTCTCAGCAATCCAAAGATTTGAAATTAATTCTGTCAGAGGCCAAGCCATAGCCCAGATACCGCTCACAGCTGATGCACAGCCAGGGTCATGACGCTATGTTCAGTCTAATTGATTTCTGAGTCAAGGGCCATCATCCTCTCACCAGCAAACACTTTTTCAGGATGCAATTTCTTTGTTTCCTTTTTGTTCCCAAGATAGTTTGCTGGGAGAAATAATTAACCTGCACATTATACGTGCATGCAAAATACCTGACGGTGATAAGAAAGGCCAAAGGCGGTTGCTTTTTTATGCTACTTAGGATCATTCCACTTCTGGATGATTTGAATCACTCATTAAAAAGCAGTATCGTTAAGGCTGTGATGCAGCTGCAAATGGTGCTCAAATTGAGTACCTCTTTTGAAGAGGCAAAATGTAATACCTGCTTTGAATGTTATACATTAAATTGGTATTGCCAACTAAACACTTGCCAACTCATTTTAACAACGGTTGACGCCTATCCTGTGGTGGGGAGAGGATATTAGTTATCAAGTTGTCCAGTTCCTTTTAAAGCTAGTGCCAATTAATCCTCATTAGTGCAGCATTTTTTCTCTCCATTCATAAAGAAAGCTTTGGGCACAATTCTCACATGTTCCATGTGGCTCTTCTTAGGATAAAAAAGTATTTTACTCTGGACTTAAGAAAGAGTGCTTCTCAGTGCCCCTGTACTTCTGCCCTAAGAAGAGCCCATGTCCAACCCAGCATTTCATTTGCACATTGTTTTTTCTCAAAGCACAGCTCTCAGCCTGTCTGCTGCACAGACACCACGCACTTTTTTGCATGTGCATTTGGAACTGCCATTTCTTCGTGTAGAGGGCAGGCCCTTACTGACCTCTTATAAACTCAATTCTGGTCAAAGGTATTGAGAAATGAAGGGCAATGATAAGCTGAACACTGAGGGTCTGATGTTGCTTTCTTTGCACCCCAAAACTCATGATATGATCCAAGGGAATTTGAGTTGTGCAAGGATTGCAAGAAATATTATCCCCACCCACTATTTTATGGTTAACTGTTGGATAACAGAACGAATCCCTCCATAGCCATCACTCCATGCTCTTCATTGTCAAGATATTCTCACGTTTTTGGCACAAATGATTTAGTGAGAACTTATGTTGCATTTGGTGCAAAGAATGTTCATCCTTATTTTGCAACATTAAAATACAAATTATATATTGTAGCTCTAACAAAGAGCGCTCATGTGGAAAAGCATTTTCATCTGCTTCATTTTTTTAGTAAAAGGCAATGATTTGAAAAATGCACTTAAATTCAAGTATCAACATATTTATAATAAAGAACAGAAATAGTTCAAGCATTAGGTAATTATCTGAATATTCACAGCATTTATGCCAAATTTAATATGATGCAGTCTGTGCTTTTATGGCATTTTTATTATGTTTCTAAAAAGTGCATGCTGAATTTTATAGAAAATAAAAATATAAACATTGATTTGAAATATCAGGAAATAATTTGTTCAATTTTTATTTTCAAAAGAGACGAAAAGTCCTATATTGCCTCTAAACCTCATCAGGGTTTTATGACTAATCACAGTGCTGCATGCATTGAAAGGCATTTTCTAACTTGTGTTGTATTTCATTGTTTGCTGTCATTGGTTTTACACTAGAATAAGGTAAGTACTTTCCCTGAATCAATATCAAATGTATGTTGCTGTTACAGCTACAGTTCTTGCACAGTTTTGTCAATGATGGGTCAGTGGAAAATCATTTGTACTCTCTGAGATGTGCCATGTAACTCTTGAGGGCCCTGACGCTGCAGCTCTTCCCCAGGGAGCACTGGGGGAAGCTAAACTTAGCAGAAAGCGTTCAGCAGCTCATCCCGTACCACAGTGGGAATTTCACTGAGGCTGCGGTGAGAAGGGCTTCTCCTTCTCCTGCAGTGCAGAGACCTACCAATGGAGGGCACCCAGCACGTTGCATGGGCGACCTCTCAGCTCCAAGGGGGAATTCCCACTTTTTTCCATAATTAATGGCCACAGAGCTGAAGCCACAGCCAGGCAGTGTATGTCAGTGAATCTGCATGGTGGCATAGCCACGCGTGCCACTTAGACATGCAGCAAGTGTCTCCCAGGTACTTCTTTTGTTTCTTGTAACTCTGCTGCTTTGTGCTGTCGCAGTTAATAGATACCACTAATCAACATAGTTACTGAGCTCTGGGGTCAAATCTTGACCTCACTGGAGCCAAGAGATGAACCATCAGGACTTCAGTCAGAGCACATCGCTTTTCTCATTATAGTACCTGCCTAACTAAGCAGTTGTAATTCATCCTCAAAATTTACCCCAAGCCTAGTCCTGAGAGGCACGCCATTGCTGTTTTCTAAGGCTTTGTTCATTTTTCATTTTGTTATCCAAATATTTCTGTTTCTATTTGATTCCTAGTGTGCCCTGTCAATTAAAAACAAAAACACACAGAAGTAATGAACGACATTAGTATATACTGGGGGGTTTTACCGCATATTTTGCATTCCATTTGGCTATGTTCTATTTTCATAAATTTTAAATTGCAGACTTGTAGTTCAAACTGTGCTTTAGGAAACATGAAATAGCCAAAATGCTCTATTAAAGACTAAAGACCCAGAGTGACTCCTTCTCATAAATTGCTTTATTGTAGTATTTATTGAACATGCCCTAGACAGAATTTTGTTCTTCTGCATTGGCTGCATATTGTTTTCATCTAACTAGTATAATTCCAGTGACATCACTGGAAAGTTATTTAGGGTTTCCTACACAAATTGGAGCAGTATTGTCTTCTATTTATTTTTTAATAATTCACTCAAAACTGTCGATCAGATTATGCAGTAGTTGCTCCTATTAATAGCTTTTTTGCTGTTTGCTCCATCAGCCATACACAGATAACTATTTTGGACCTGTACTTTTCTGATTCACTGATGGTTCAGTGAATGCACAGAAAAGGCAGAAGGCTCAGCAGATGCTGACAGTCCATTGCACACTTGCAAAGCAGCCTCCAAGTTGCCACTGATATCCAAACAAAAGTTCCCTCCACACCCTCCATTACAGAAGAAGGGGTCTATTCCTAATATAGCTTGATGCTGTCTGGCACATTTTGGGTGCTCCAAATGAAAAAACAACAGCAAAAGTATGGTAAAGCCTTTTATCAGTCTGCAAAAATACAAATTAAATTTGTTATTAATAGTATTGAAAGCATTCTTAAATCCCCCAAATGCAAGAAATGCGTAAGTACTCCTGCAAACTATATTATATAATTCTTACAGTGATCTAATAAAGCACTATTGATCTCTATTATACAGTGCTTGCCTCCTACCAATATATAAAATTAATTCAGAAAAATATAGACCTATTCTCATCTTGTGGATACCAGACTATACATACTATACAATATGATACAAAACTATAATACACAGGGTATACCTATTGACCTATAGCAAGAGTTAAAATCATGCCATTTTCTATAGCAGGCATGAAGTTTTTATTTATGAAAGGTTTTTTGGCATCCAAACAGTAGTTGGAAAGCCCATCTCAGACATTGGTGAGAACAAGTTTGAACCATGTCAGTGAAAGTAAAAAGAATAAGCATTTAGTTCTTAGGAATTTAGATTTCTCTTATTTTTCACACACTGCACTGCTCTGGTGTTCAGTGTAAGATAGGGAATATATGTGTTTTTCTTTGTTTGTAATGTCTTGATCATCCTATAAAATAATAAAACAGAATGATATACATAAAAAATAAGTAAATCTCTTGTAAGTTATTAGGTAACCCCTGTTCCTTTTTTCAAGTCTTTATTTTCCTTTCTTTTTTTTTCCCCTTCCTTTGTTCATTGTTTTAAACATCTTCATCAACTTTAAGGCCAGATAGAAAATGGTTAGACTTATGAAGTGAAATACAGGCCAGGTATACCTGGCAGTGTCCAAAACAGGTCCTGAAAATCTCTGCTGAGCCATTGCTGAATGTGAGCAGACCAAAGGCAGGAGGGAGACAGGGAACATGAAGGCCCCTGGGCTGAGAACTGCAGCTCAACATGTGCCCTGGCTGCTCAAGTCATGCCCAAGCTGAGGATCTCACAGCCAAGCTCAGTCCTAAATTTAACCAGGTCCAGAAACAGCAATTTTTTCAGCCAAACACATTGACAGGCTCCGTTTGGTCCCAGGTACCTAGAGTGAGGCCACTCAGAGTTGGGTAGTGCTTTCTCCCAGGCCCCTGTCTCCAGTATTTTGGCTGCAGAGCAGCCTTCTCCCAGCAAAGAGGTGTTCCAGCCTCACTTCATGGTTAGGATGCTCTCCTGAGAGGTGGGCTGTCACCTTGAAGGCCCTGTGTCTAAGGAACCACCCACTTCCCAGGCAACAGGAATTAAAGGGAAGGCAAGACTAAGACCTCCTTCAAGCCTCGTGACCAACGGCAGCCACTTTCAGGAGCAGGTGTGGGGTCATGATTTCCCTCCTGCTGTCCTCAGTGAGGCACTCGCCATTGCAGTGAGGGTGATGTTCCACAGAGATGAGTACGGGACCAGAATAAAGACGGATCTTCAATGCTTCTTTGTACTTGAGCTGCCAAATGGCATTGAAACTATATAGACTCACCGCTGCCACTCTCTCACACAAAACTCTTACAAATTAGCACAGACTTTTTCACTTGAAGAAATCAGGACAAGTCAGCCTCAAATATCAACCCTTCCCCTAACTGCCAAATGCTCTAGAACACTGCCTTACTGTGAGAGCACCAGAAGTTGTGCCAAGTCTAGATCTGTTTGCATTCATTGTCACCAGGAGCTGGATCTTGTTTCATTCTTGTATGTACATTCCAGTGGCAAAAAAAAAAAAGTGTCATTTTTCTGTAAAATTGGGTGAAGAAATTTGCAAATCCTTGGAAAACTAGTTGGAAGCAACTTGGAATTTCTTAGCGGTTTATACCCTAGATTTTGACACAACTGCTTTTATTCATTTTAGTCAATCACGTTCTAGATCAGCTGTTGAAGATGGTGTAATTTTGTTACACAGATTTTTTTTAGATGAAGTTGTCATACTACAGCAAAAGCTATCTTTGCCTCTGGAGGATTTTGCAAAGCATGCAATTATTTCTTTTCCGAAGGGCCACATTCACTAAAAATAAGCTTATGCACTAGAGAGGGAAGTATGACTGATTACAGTACGAGTATGTACTTTTTACTCATAGAGAAAACTCACTAGTGAAAACCTGCCTTGCACCCACAAATGGGAGATTTGTTGACTGTAATGTCTACTGCAGGTCTTCACTTCACAGATCACCTTTAAAATCTGATGGACTTCTTGGTTTGGAGAGTCCTGGTAACATTCAGTCCTTTGGAATAGAGACACTTAGGCCAGGCATCCTTCTCCCACTTCAAGATGAAGCTAGAAAGCACAAGGTCCTAAGTGGGCAGGGAGGATTAGGAGAGGGAGTCAGAAATTAGCCTGAGATCGCACAGATTCACTGCGACTTTGCACCTTCTTTCCCTTGGAAACCAAAGAAAATTTCACCATGCAGTCACCAGCAGTTCCTCCTGGGTGAAGCTCTTTACGCCTGTTGGAGTTGTCCTCAGAGTCTGCGTGGTTAACACTGTGCTCCGATCTCTTAAAGAAACTGTATCCTCTGACTGCATCTATGGGAGTATCTTGTATGCCATTTTTCCATGTGGAGAAAGGGGCTCTCAGGTGGCTCTAAAATCTAGAGTCTGGCTGCAGTATGTGATACTATATTTATTTTTAAAAGTAGTTCTCCAATCAAAAGGTCTCTGCCATACCCTGGGACCCTACAGTGCAGTGTGCAAGAGTGACTGCCTCTCTTACAGCCACATCTCAGCTGCTCTATACAGCTGGCCAAGTGGTCTACAAGTCATAGGTCTGAGAGGAGACATTCTGTATCAGAACTACAGAATACACAAATATTTTCATTCTCATGTAATTCTGAATGCAGTTTGGCTGTAGATTTATGTAGACGTGTATTTGTGTGTCTGCACCGGGGGTATGGAGATGTATGTAAAGGGACCAAGAAAAGGCACAGCCAGACGAAACTCTGTGGCTCTTCTGCAGTCCCCTGCCACAGCACAGGCAGGAGGATGTAGAGGCTCTACGGTGCTGCACATGCAGTTCTGTGCCATGAGTAGACGCACAAGGATGCACCACAGATGTTACAACTCCATTTCCAAAGCTGCTGAAATTTGGAAACTGAAGGTGGGATCTGGCCTTTAGGAGTTAGATGGGTTTCAGGTACCAAAGTCCCAGGCAGCTGTCTTGCCCACCGCTGCCCTCTCATGGTTCTTTCTTCCCTCAACGGGAGAAGTAGAAACCTATGTTAGGTGGGATGGGTCTTGTCCTCTAGGTAGGTCTTCTGAACAAGCGTCCTTTCTTTAATTAGGCTGCAGTCAGGCTGCCTCTTGCCTGGTCTCCTCCCAGGCGTGATGATGCTTATTTCCTAGATCTTCCTTTAATTCTGGATGGGGGTGTATAGGGGAGGGAAAAGTTAAGTCTGCATAAAAGTGTTGCACTTCACTTCCTGTATAGTAAAATTGGAACATAATGAAGTGGAGTAAAGCTTTTCTTCTGTTCTCAAGATAAAGCAGTTAATGATCTAAGACAGAAGGATAACTAGAGTACAAAACCACTGTAGAGAAATGCCCTATATTGAGAGGGTATGAAGTGCATATAGCTTTAGTGAATCTGGTCCTAGGCAGCACAAGTTTTCATTAGCTGAAAGCTCTTAACCTTTCCCTAAGATAATGAATTGTAAATAAAAGCAAAGTGGGACAGATTCTCAATTGCGTTGTACCTTGCTGTTGCACAAAGTGTGCAATGCACACCAGTTTACATAGCGTTGAAAGGTCACGCAAGGAAAAAGAATCTGTCCCACTAGCTCACTGCTCTGAAAGAGTTTAAACTACATATAAAAAACTGACACCCTTCTCTTCCTCCCCCCCTCCCCCCTTTGATTTTAACAGCACTCGCAAACAAAATTACATGATGAATTTTTCACGGCAACATGGGCTCAGGCATTTCTACAACAGAAGACGAAGGTCACTTAGACGATATCCATGAAGAAACGAGAAATTTATTTTTTTTCCTCCCAACATGTGATGTGTTGCTTTCCATTCTTTAAATCTAGCACTGCGTCTGGTATCAGGACTTTTCTGCAACTGGCTTGATGAATAACTGGAAGCCTTTCTCAAGACAGAGTGTACACCACTTTTTCGCACTGTGAACTAATGAGAAGTGACTTATTTTCTCATAGGTAAATGTTTTAATGTTGACGTGTCTGTGAAAATTGTGGTCTGTTGTAATATCAGTTACAGTGGCAGTATTGGAAGTAAGCAACTAATTCTGTTTAATAGGAAAAAAAGTTTAAGCACAAAGACTTTTCAGATTTTATGTTTAAAAAGCCTACATACTAAGTACAGAATTTAACATTCTTTGTCACATAGGTATTTAAGTGCACTGTATTTCAGCTCTGTGTCATGTTATATGATTAAGTTATCATTGTTTGTCCTCTTTGTATTCTCTTCTACAACATGACACATTGGCACTGTATTTACTTGTTTTGTTGTTGTAATATTTTTGCTGCTGATTTTTGGGCTATTTACCTTCTGACAACATGTATTAAAAAAAAAAAATCAAAGTACCTAATCAAGAAGATAATTGCAAAAGTAGTTGTAAAGGCGTTGATATCCTTCAGTCTTATTCTTTGATATGTCTGTTGGCTAGCATTGTTTTGTGGATAAAAAAGAATGCTTGACATTAAACTTTTTTCTACTAAGGAGTTGTGGATGAAGCCCCAAACAGAAGTTCCCAATTCCCTGTCTAAATGTAGTCAGTTCTCTGCAACTGATTTACTTACAGTAACTGCCATTTGGTGTCTGTAGTAATGAAGTGATTTGTAAACAGTGAACCTTTCATCGTGTTCTCTTTGGTGTTTGTTTCTATTGCGGGTCATGTTTGTATCTTCTGATAAAGTTGTATCTACACCAGCAACGTTATAATGCCCCTATAGCCCTAAACTGTCTATTATCATAAATAAAGTGCTTCACTTTATGGTGAACCAAGTTAAAGATCCATGCTTCAATAAAAATAATGTCAACAAACAATTCTGATGTTAGACTTTTCAAGCCATGCAGGCTTTACATGAAATCATAAACCAAATTCTTTTACTAAATACCTAGATTCTAATGCAAACATTGATGGTATTTTATAATATTTAGTACATCACACATAACAGCACTTTGCAAATAACACAAACCAACAGATCTTCCCAGTCCCACCTGTGGGCAAAACATGGTTGTTGGAACAGGTCCTGGTGCAAGGAATGAAACAATGAAACGGGACCACAGACCAATACACAGTCTCACTTGTCTTTATCTGCAAACCCAATATGCAATGTGCGAATCGGCCTTTCCAAGCTCTGAGGACTACACTGCAGCACATAAGGAACCTGGTTCAAAACAGACAAAGTTGCAAATTCTTAAAATCATAGAATCCTTTAAGTTGGAAAAGACCTTTAAGATCATTGAGTCCAACCATTAACCTAGTACTGCCAAGTCCACCACTAAACCATGTCCCTAAGTGCCACGTCTTTTAAATACCTCCAGGGATGGGGACTCAACCACTTCCCTGGACAGCCTGTTCCAATGCTTGACAACCCTTTCCGTGAAGAAATTTTTCCTAATATCTAGTCTAAACCTCCCCTGATGCAACTTGAGGCCATTTCCTCTCGTCCTATTGCTTGTTACTTGGGAGACCGACACCCACCTCACTACAACCTCCTTTCAGGTAGTTGTAGAGAGTGATTAGGTCTCCCCTGAGCCTCCTCTTCTCCAGGCTAAACAAACCCAGTTGCCTCAGCTGCTCCTCATCACAGACAAGTATCATATATACCTGCTATGCTCTTACATCATGCACATCCGCTTCTGGCATCGTACTGGTCTGAACCAGAATGATGTTTGTTACACATCCATGCTCAGTCATCTAAAATGTGTTTAATTTTTAAGAGATTTTTGATCAAAGGTACCTAAGCAGTACAGCGAAAAAAGAGGTCATTCAGTGACCAACTAGTCAAAACCTTGGCTTGGTCAAAATTACGCAACAGCCCTTTGACACACCTGGAAACTTCCTGCAACAGCCCAGCCTCCTGCAGCTGCAAACTTGCCTGTACTGTTCTGGGGAACGGTGTGTGTGCTTTCAATCCTTGAAACAAGATAAAGGATCTATTCAGGGACAGACCAGGAAGAAAAAAATGAAGTTATTAAGAATATAATAGCTTAATGCTTGGGCAAGAGATTTTAAAATATTGTAATAAACGTTTCGCCCATTGAACAAACAAAAATGCAAGATAAAAACACTCCTGTTTTTAAAGATAATTTTATTTGCCCTAATATGTCAATAGATGAGTGATATTTCAATCTAAAATGCGTGTGCAGCTAGCGTGTTGCCAGGGAATTAATTTCTTTTAAAGACTTCAGATACAATGAGGAACATAATCAACGAAGCTGCTTTTCACAATTGTATTTATTTCCTTTGAATAACATATGTAATTATGACTACTGAGGAATCCCCCAAGGCATTTCACCAGAACTCACTACAAACTGGGCACAGGCTTTTCTCAAGAAAATTATCCCCGCTGGTAGATTCCCAAGTGATGTTGTCATTTGCCCTTTCCAGATTCCAGGAAGTTCTTCCTTACATTTTTTCCATTTCTACAGCACACAAGGTAGTGTGCACATACAGCATGCTCAGTGAATGTACTGTTTTATTTTTCCTCCCATATGACTAAAAACAATGAGTCACCTGACATTAAATAGTTGTTAAAATAGCAAGGATGACGCAGCACATAATCAATGGCAATAAAACAGTGACAGCGCTATAAAATGTACTAATAAGCTTATCTACTGGTATAAAACTTTGGCAGGCATAACTATGAAAACCGATGCTTTTAGTATACCTTATATCTTCCTCATTTCTCCTATCAGCTCACTAACCCATGTTCCAGTAGAATAAGGAGACCATAAGAGAAATGAAATAAAAATACAGGAAGATGAAGCTCTGACCTGCTGGAGTTCCTGGAACAAGCAAAACCTGAAGTTCTCATAATTTTGCCTGAATGTTCTTCTCTTGAGCTTGCTTCATCCACAGGTAATAATATAACCTTAGTGAGAGGAAATTAGTTTAGCACGAGTATTTTGAAGGACTGAATTAGGCTTTGCATGAGCTTGACAATTTAGAGAAATGGGTAGAAATGAAATAACACAGCAAATACACTCAAGGACAAGACATTGTCAAAGAGCAAGGTACCAGCACACAAAGTGGGTAAATACCTGGCTACACAGCAAAACTATAGGAAGAGAATCAACAGTGTAAAGAAGTTTAAAAAAATCTCATTTTGCATTATATCAATAGACATGTTTATGGTAAAACACAGTACATATATATACAGCTGTCAGTGCTGGTAAAAGTAGATGGCAGTTGTCATCTGTTGAGCCCTTCACTTGAATACAGATGTAAACAGGTTGGAGAGATTGCAGAGTACAGCAGCAAAACAAAACCCTTGAAACCATCAGCTTCCAAGTAGAGAGAGTTGGTTTGTTTAGTCTAGAAAGGAAAACATTTGGAAAGAGACATGACAACAGCCATAAACATGGATCTATGTTTTATTTACTTGCTAACCCTTCAGGGCAAATGTCACTGGGTGGAAATGCTGCCACAGCATCACCTCATCATTTATCCATCAGTGGGGAATGGGGCTTGGTTATTATCCAAGCAGGAAGCTGGTGCGAGGCTCTGTAAGCCCCACTAATGATGCACAAAGGGCCACACGCAAGCAGCAAGGTACAACAGATAAACCCTGCTCAATTCAGCTCTGTAGCAAGGCTTAACTAAACGTGACTCAATGCTGGAGTAACGGGAACAAGCTTGCTGTAGAGGGGAGCTACCTTAATCCTGAGCTGGTGAGGGAGCCTCAAAACCAAATGAGATCAGTGAAAGTGCTTGTCTACCTTAAGCATGGCCCTAAAGAGCTCTTCAAGGGCTGTTAGCAATCTGGAGCAGCTGAGACCACGCAACCACTTGCAGCACATCTCCTGTGACGGAGCAGATGGAGCACCTACCATCTGCAGGTGCTGGATCTGCTGCTGGAAGAAACGACAGTGAGATACGACACTGAAAAAGTCGTATGGGTGACACGTGGACAAACTGCCTAGTGTTCACCTGTGTTACTGATGTTTTATGACTGTTGCTTTTTCGTCCCCCATGTCTTCTCAACTCAGCTGAAGGGACCAACCTGGCAGCAAGCCTAAGGACTTAGGTCCGTGCATGGCTAATTACCATGGAGCCTTATGGGGAGAGTTTTAGCCAGCACCCAGCAAGGAGTGGCCCAGTAAAAGTGGTATTCTGGGGATGGAGGAGTACTGTGCTGGAGGGCACTGATAAATGCTGGGTTTATAGTTTGAATCTGTATTTCTTTTGAAAGAAAACAAGTTTGTTAAGCTTCTTTAGAAAAAAAAAGAAGGATGTGGTTGTGCTTTTGAGCTGTGCTGCTCTTTCACTCCATAAAAAGAGTTAGCAGCAAAGAAACTCTTTCAGAGGGCTTGGCTGCTTCCCTGATTGTCTCTGGGCCAAAGGTGGGACTGTGGGAGGTACCGGGCAGCCACAGGTTTCGGGGCCGCATCTGCATTAGGATGCTATTGCTGACACCACAAGAGCTGGCTGATAGCCCCAGGTCCCTCTTTCCCTGCACACTGACTGTGCACACACACACCAGCCTTGTGCTGATACCATCTTGCTCCAGGTGTGCTAGAAACAGCATGTGCAAAGCCATTCAACTGGTTTATATTCATGACTGGACACCCAACTTAGCTCATTTAAAATCACACCCTTCTCAAGGGACATTTTAAAGGATTTGAGTTCAACCACTTTCAAGGAACTTCTCATGGTAAAAAGGAAAATGTCCTAATGTTTGGACCTCTGCTAGAATTGTGCTATTGTCCATATTGTCCATAGGACAATAATAAAGCTTGACATAACTAATGTAGGATGTGGGTAGTAACTAATTAACAGAAGCAATTTGAGAACCAAGCCAACTGCCACTGAAATTCATGGGAAAATCCCTGTAAATCTAAACGCATTTCACATCAATCTGGAAATGTCCACCTCAACTTTACTAACTCAGCTGGTTTGACCCGTCCTAGGACTGGCATAAGACTCCATGGTCAAATATATTCAGGGGTTTTTTTCTGCCTTAGAAAGTTGTCTCATTATTAGAAGAACTCTGAGTGTAGTTAGGGAGCGGCTGGGAGTGACCCCATCAATGAAGCCCATCTGACCCAGTTTGCTAATTTGGGATGTCCTGTATGGGATGTCCACGCCAATGAGACAACCAGAACCGTCAGCAGTCTCCACACTCCCTAGTCCCTCAGCCAGCTCCTGTGCCCATACTCACTATCAGCGGTTGTTTGAGGAAGCTGAGAACCGAACAGCCCAACAACTGGAGCTCTAACCAGCTGTGAGTGCTGGACCTGGCCTTTGATGGTGCCTCACAGCTTTCCTTATGCTGCTGGACAGCAATGGCTCCTGCTGCTCCATTCCCCATCAGCCAGACGAGCCCTCAAAGCTCCCCCTGGGCTCCCTGTCATCACACATCTCCAGTGGTGTGTGTGCCATGAACTAATTTCCCCCAATTATCCTCCACAGTTTTTTTACTCTCCCCAATTGTCCATATTGTTTATTCTGTATTAACTTCCCCTCCCTTATTTTATTTTGATGAAAAATCCTCCTTTCATCTAGTTCCCACTGAGTTCAGCACTATATTAATCCCTGCCCTTCTCTCAGAGCCGAAGAACTGAAGCATCTTTTACCATTTTAGACAATGCTGGAAAGAGGCAATAAAAAGAACTATTAACCTTCCCAGTGGGTCACGCTAAAATGCACACAAGAAATTAAAACCAGCTTTGGTTCATGTATTTACATGCAACCATTGACACAATTAGTGTAACATAATCTGCAGTGTGGATTACTTAACATTCAAAATGATTTATACCTTTGTGGATTTTTCTAGCAGGAAATCTGCTATTCCCATGTTTGTTTCAGGCTTTTTCCTCTCCCTTCTCCTTGTGCAGGGTGTATAAGCACAGCTCTGTCTGTGGTATGCCACTGCCAACAGATGCTTTACTGGTAATAAAGCATTTCAGAATTTCAGTACATCAGTGGTGACTCAACACCTTCATAAGGTCGTTAATTCTAACACAAGCTACAGATGGCCAAGTTCAGAAAAAAAATAGCTTTTTGGATAAATAAATATGAACCAAAAAGATGTCTGTCCCAAAGTATCTCCCTTTACCCAGTTCTGTATAACACTGGCATCCAGCACCATTCCACATGAAGTCTGATATGTGTGGTGTATCTGATATATCACTCTGAAATTGTTCATCAAAATGTCTTTTTGTCACAGCCTATTTTGGATAAAACCAGTTATAACAAACCTCTTATTTAAAAGGCAACTTTTGAAATGTTTTGACCTTAAAATGTCTCAGTTTGACAACACTGAAATTTAAAGTACTGCATTTCAGCTTGAATTAATTTAAATTTTATATAAGTTACTCTTAAACTCTAACAAGGGCTAACATGTCAAGGAATCATTTTAAGGTTTTCAAAATAATACATTCCAGTAGACACCAGTTTTACAATTTTTTTCGTGGTCTCAGTGTGTAAGAATTTCAAACTGTTTTTTTCCTACCAGTTCTAGATACAAAGCCAATCCTCTAAGAATCTGAGAGGTGGGAAAACATTTTCTCCTGGGCAAGACAGAGAGCTATCGTTATGTTGGAAAACATTTATAAATTAAGGACTGAAAGATGAGATCTGTGCAGATATTTCAGTACTAATTCCTGCGTATTCACAAGGAAATTGATACCTACGTATCCTTTGCATCCCTAAATAAATAAGAAACTACATCCAGCCACTTGTGACACCAACCACTCCGAGACCCAGGATGACAAGTGTGCTTCTCACACAGCAGAGGTGGCAAAAATACACTCCTCATTATAAAGGAATAAAAATAATTGTAAGTCAGTCTCTTGAAGTGTTCAGTCAACACCAAGTCCTTCAGAAATGTGTGTTTTTACATTCGTTTACATGACTGGCACATGTCCATGTCTGATGCCTGGCGTATATACTATATTTCTTAAAGGACATCGATGTCTGCTTTTTCAAATCAATTTTTTACAATAAATCCCGAGGCTTCTTCACTGGAATTTCGGGACAACCCAACTGGAGTTTATTTAACAACACGGCGTACCCCAGCACCATGCATGCGAGTGCAACAAAACCCACCACACCACGTCCTGCATATCGCCTCACTGCTGGCCAGCGCCCACCCTGCACTCCCCAGATCTATTTTTATATTTAAATTAGAAATAAATTATAATTATGTATTTCGTGTGTGCGCAAGCATACCCGACAGGGAGGGCTAAGGGTGATACCTCGGCTACGCCCCGGGCAGGGCCCAGGCAGGCCGCAGCGGCCCCGGGCGCAGCCGCCGGCCACCCCGAAGGTAACGCCCGCAGCGGCGCCGCTNGCGGCCCGCCGCCGTCCGCCCCGCACCCCTTGCGCTCACCTTGGGCGCGGAGGGGAGGCGGTGTGCGGACGCCGTCGCGGGTGACTCGCCGCCGGGCTGGACGGAGGCAGCGCCTGGAGGTGAGCGGGGCGCGGCCGGGCTGGCGTACGTGAGCGCAGTGTGCGGGGCCGGCCGCGGAGGGGTCCCGCCTGAGGGAGTCCCGCCTGAGGGGGCGAGCCTCGCCGAGAGGAGCGCCGGGTCGGGGTCGCGCTCTCCCGGTGCCTGCGGCTCCAGCTTGGTCACCCCGGGCCGGGGGCTGGCCTGGGGGGGGTGATGGGGGTCTCGCCCGGTGCTCTCGCCTCTCATCGTACCTTGCCTGCTCCCTTCGCACCCTCTGCCCGCCGGCCCCCGTCTCCTCATCCCGCGCCCTCCCTGTCGGCCCCCGGCGGAGCTGCCGGAGCTTGGCGGGGGACGGGAGCGGTCTAAAAGGCACTTGTCGTGAACGCGGTGCTCCTCTCGGCGCCTTGCCGAGGCAGCCGGGCTGGTCGGCGCTCCTTTAAAGCTCAGAGGCTGCGTGGGCAGCAAGCAGCACCCACGCTGCTAGTAACTGTAAGGTACATGCAAAACACCCGGGCTACCCTGCAAAAGAAAAATGAAAGGGGAAACCAGAGGAAGGTTGCGGGATCAGTCATTTCCTTGTCTAGTGACTGCAACCCTCTGACTTTAAGCTGCGGGCTGTCAGTTTAGGTCAGAGCGACTGTCTGAGAAGTCTTGTAATAACAAGAAATAACTGCTTTGCGGTTGGTTACTAGCTTCGACCCAAAGATCTTCAAAGCCTTTCCAAAACCTTGATTGAACTACTCCGCACCTACCCCCCAATTTTCTGGCAAAGAATAAGATCGTGGCTTTCCCTGTGTCAGTATTTTTCAACTTCTTGTCTGCGAACTGTGGGAACATTTTGAATTCCTGACAAGGGATCAGTGAAAGCAACCAGGAAAGGCCAGCCAGAAAAGTAAGTAGGCTTAAATTTGCTGTGCTGGTGCCCGTACTGCTATTGCAACACTTTTAATTGTCTGAACGTTGAAATATGGTTGAAAGCTCTTTTCAGGATGCTTCAAAATTTCAGATAACCCAAATGGCTGTTGCAGCAGGCATTTAGAGATACTCCAGTAGTAAGAAAAAGAAAAAAAAATTAAATTACCGCCCTTATTTCTGCTGATGACTCAGCAGAATGTACATTCACAATTCTTCATATCTAGCACAGTAACACAGTTGCACTGCGTTGGTTTGGATGGGGATGACTGACAGTCTTAACAAGGGTCTGGCCACTGGAATTTTTTTGGCCGAAGCTTTCACAAAGGAAGACTAACATTTTCAAACAGACTTTTAAAATGTCTTCTACTAAATGTGCAACAGAATGTATTCTGGGTTAACAGGTGTCTCGATTTATATTACAGGATTTTCGTAAGTAAGATGCTACTTTACTAGCTGCTGTAGAAATGGAATAACTAAGGTAATTAACTGTACAGTGTCAGAAGCAAGCACATGTAGGTGACTTGCACTGAATTAACTCTGTGGGGATCAACTTTCGCATTGGCCTTCCTCAAGTGGTAGTAATCACACTTTGAAATACTTGGTTTATGGCAATTCGAAGCCTTATCAGGACACATGATAGGTGTTCCAGTTCTGCATTTAGCGGTATTCCTGAACTGAAGTATTTTATTAATTGTCTTGCATATACTATGAAACATCTCTGAAATGGAATGGGGAAAGGGTATAGGGAGAGAAGGGAGTTTCACCCATGCAAAGCTGCTGTTGATAGCTGATAAAGCATATTCATTTCAGATAGCATATACCCCCTTGTATAGACTTGAGGACCTTAAACTCAGCAGTCTCATGCTAAAAGCTTCATTATGCTTAAAGGTATATTTGTGGGGAGAGCTGGGGCAATACTGGGTTATAACTAGAATCACATTTCAGTGAAGGAAAGCTCTAAGTCCAATAAGAAAAAAACCTCCTTCTACTTCCAGGCTTGGGTTCTGATCTGAACTGTATTTCCTCTGCCTAAGTAATCTGTCCAGAGCTGATATGGTTTTTTGATTGTACTGTACAAACTCTGTGTAGGGTAACAGTTTGCTTAAAGGCTGACATACTTACAGTTAAAAAAAAGTGAAGACGGCTGAGCATGATCCTGGGGGAAAGGGCCTAGGACATGGTGAAGTCTTTAGGCTCTGCCACAAACTGAGCCCAGTTTTTTGAGCTGAGTGCTTACTGAAGTGCTCTGTTGGGTTCAGCCATCAGATCTTAAGACTTGAGGCATTAAACAGCCATCAGGTATCGCCTTTCATTTGGAGTTTCTAGTCCATTACTGTGGTTCAAATCATATCTTTAGCACACAGCTCTTCATAGGTATAGTAGTCTGTCCCCAAGGATGCAATGTCTTTAGAACTTAAATGTTCCAAAACCACAAGGGAAGTTGGTTATTATTTAACATGATGCTGAAATCATGCAATACTGAGGCACAGATCTAGCACATGGCTGCAATACCGTTGTTCTTTTGCTAGTAACTTGGGAAAGAACTGAGCATGTGTTTATCTGCTTTGGCTATTATTATAGTTGTTGTGGTTTAACCCAGCAGGCAGCTAAATACCACACAGCTGTTTGCTCACTCCCCCCCTCCCCAGTGGAATGGGGGCAAGAACTGGCAGGGGGGGGAAGTAAAATTCGTGGATTGAGATAAAGACAGTTTAATAGGACAGAAAAGGAAGGGAAAATAATAATGATGTAAAAGAATATACAAAATAAATGATGCACAATCCAATTGCTCACCACCCACCGACCGATGCCCAATCAGTTCCCGCGCAGCGGTTCTCCCTCCCCTGGCCAACTCCCCCCAGTTTCTATACTGAGCATGACATCATATGGTATGGAGTAGCCCTTTGGCCAGTTTGGGNTGTTTGCTCACTCCCCCCCTCCCCAGTGGAATGGGGGCAAGAACTGGCAGGGGGGGGAAGTAAAATTCGTGGATTGAGATAAAGACAGTTTAATAGGACAGAAAAGGAAGGGAAAATAATAATGATGTAAAAGAATATACAAAATAAATGATGCACAATCCAATTGCTCACCACCCACCGACCGATGCCCAATCAGTTCCCGCGCAGCGGTTCTCCCTCCCCTGGCCAACTCCCCCCAGTTTCTATACTGAGCATGACATCATATGGTATGGAGTAGCCCTTTGGCCAGTTTGGGTCAGCTGTCCTGGCTGTGCCCCCTCCCAGCTTCTTGTGCACCTGGCAGAGCATGGGAAGCTGAAAAAGTCCTTGACTGGTGTAAGCACTGCTTAGCAACAACTAAAACATCAGTGTGTTATCCACATTCTTCTCATCCTAAATCCAAACCACAGCACTATGCAGCTACTAGGAAGAAAATTAACTCTATCCCAGCCAAAACCAGGACAGTATCCACCCCTTATTCTGTACCATCTACGTCATGCCCAGGTCCTACCCATTCCAAAACATTCCAATTAATCACCACCAGTTTTCCTGTCTTTTAGTATATGCACACAGATATCATTCCCTTAGTCTATGGGCCATCCCTCTAAAATGCCCATTGAGTTCCTTTAGTCCATGACTTTGGATTCCATCTGTCATCACAGGCTTTCAAGGCAGGAGAGATGGTGTGCAGTGTTGGATTGTTGCATGCTGAAGCCAGTTCTGGTTCCATCACTGCTGCACTTTGCTCGGTTTCATCAAAGTTCATTCTTCATTAATCTGGGCGATTCTTACTGTAATACCATTGATATGGCGTATAGTAACCATAAAAGCGATGACATACAGCATTATAGAGCAATTAACATCATACCATTCAGTTCGTTGACTGTTTTCACCCAAAATCAAATCCCCTTGAAGTACACATCAGACTTCCCCATCCTTTCGCATTATCCACCAAGTGCACCCAGGTCCTTGAGCAAAAGCATGGACAGTTTCTCAAATCATTGTCCTACATGGTAGCATCAGACCTTTAACTGAATAATAGAAGGACAGTGGATCTCAAAGAATAATGAAATTACAATGACACTGTATCTGTGCATGTACATTAGATGTCAATTTGATGATCAAATCAGAGTATGCAAAATTCCTAGGAAGAGCTTGTGTTACTTGAGCCATCCATTCTTCCCTTGCTAACATTAGCACACAGGGAGAAAGCCAGAAAGTCTTTCATTCTTGTCTACTAATTATGCCATCTTCTCTCCAACATTGAAATGGGTTGCTTTAATTCACAACTCAAGGTTGAATAGCTTTTGTGGGTTCCCTCATTTCTTCATACTAGTCACTTTTTTCATGAATAGCTTTACACAAGGGTCTTTTGGCATCTCTCATGCATTTCCTCATGATCCAGCATTTACTTTCTTCTGAATCTGATGAAGATGAACTGCTGACTGACATTTTTTTCTTCTATTTCATTGCTGATACAATTTTTCCGTAAGAACTGGTTTTCTAAAGCATATGTTTTTCTGTCTGATCGTTTGGTAGATCTATAACTTTTAGCACAAGAAGACCATGCTGAAGCTAAAATTCTCGAGCTCAAATTAGCCTATTGATTTCCCAGTTAGGTTTAATGAATTAAATGCCTTCCTTATCCTGATGTGTTTCCTTCCCTAGATCTGTTAGCCAGCATGATGTTGTCCTGCTAGATAGTATTTCTTGATAGTCCTTCTTGACAGTATTTCTTAATATGGCTACAAGACCTGCCATTGCTATTATTTTATAGATAGTTATCTATAGCTTTTTGCTCTTCAGAAGTATAAGCAGCAGCAAAGTCCAGGTCTTGTAGTTATTTTCCATGTGCCCAGGTAATGAGAAAGCTGTAGACAAACAGACAATGTCAAGTATTTCCATGGCTATGAAGATACGGCTGTAAGTTTGTGCAGGCAGTTGGATGGGTTTTGCAAGTCAGTTGTGTTGATAAGATTTAGATTTTCTTAATGATCATGAGTACCTATATGAATAACTGGCCTGGGCGGGAACTTGGATTAGTATTCTCAAAGACTTGCATTAACTGTTTCTTTTGTTTTGTGCAGTAGCAAGCTGGGAAGACCATCCATGTGACAAACAATAGTGTGATTGCCTTCTTCGGAGTTTTTTGACAATTAATCTATATTTCCACTGCCTGGGTGGAGTCTTTCTCCAGCCTTCACTGAAGAATTCTTACCAGTTTTGCACAGGCAGTGGATCAAGTTTTGCTGCTCTGCTTTGACTGTTGCCTGACATTTTGTATGTTCAATCTTGTTTGCATTCTTGTGTTGTTGTGGGTTGTTTTGGGTTGGGTTTTTTTTTAGCTAATTAATAGATTTTAATCTGTGAATTGAAAACCTGAGATTCTGACACCTAGACTGGGCTATAGCTAAGGTCAAATTGTTCATTTTCATTTATTTTATGGAAATCAGGTTCTGAGGCAGGGCTGGGACTTTTGAGAACTCCTCAGAAAACCTCTCATAACTAAAGCATGGACAGAATTTTCCAATCCAAATCAAAGATCGTAGTGTCTGTCATTTGAAACATCCTTGTTGGAGTTTATTCTGGTAGGGATGGATCAAATTAAGGGTTGATCTGGCTAGGCATTACAAAATTTCATTTTCAGGCACTTGGTTTTCACGGAGCAGAATTCAAAACACCATATACCATCCAGGAAAAAACTTGGATTGCTACTCAGAGGTGCCCACAGGGAAATGCCTGTTCCTGTTCTCATGGAGCTCTGCTAGGCTCAGGCATGTCTGAAGAGTCATGTCAGGAACAAAACCACAGATCTTTCATAGGTACAGGCATCTGTAATATCTTCTCTAAATACTGAAGTTTTGCTGCTGCTGTCATAACTTTATGGCATACCTTGGTTAAAGTCCTTTCCCAGAGAAAGCTAGACCCAAGTTCAATTACCACTTCAGCATGTTGGGATTTAACCCTCCATCTCCTGCTTTACTAGGATGTGCAATAGCTACACAGCTTTGACACATCATTGTTTACTAAGCCCTCCCTATTTCTTGAAGGTTTACTGTTTCTTTATCTTCTGTGTCTGGTCCATTTCATTGTTCAACTTGGAATTTTGCACTATGCTTCTTGTTTTCTTGTTTTCAGTTCTGTATTATGTGTTTCTGTTTTTATCTCTTTGCCAGTTTCATGTTTAAAAGTGATGCTTATGATCTTTTTACTGTGGCATTGCAATGCTATAGATGGTGCTGTATTTGTGTCCATATAGCTGAACAGGTGACCTGAGTCTTTAACTTACTACAGATGTAGGGAGTCTGACTTTTTCCCTACTTTCTGGTAACATTTGTTTCTTTTGCATATGTGTTTCTGAGGAAGGAAAGTTCTTGCAAGAAGAAGTCACCAGAAAATTAGTCAGTGAACCTTTCTTCATTGTTTGATGATCCGCAGCCCAGACACACTTGTTGCTCTTCCAGTTCCTTCGTTATGGCACCCTGTTTTAGTGTTAGCTGTTGCAGGAATCCATTCATCCTAGGTTGTTCTGCCAAACACACTTGAAGAGTCACTTGGAGAACTCTTTGCCCCTACAGACCTGTTTGAACTAAACTCTGTGACTGATATGTTTACAAACCTGGTATAGATGATGTTTTGGTAGGTGGATTCTTAGCTTTACTGCATGCTTGGGTGATGAACACCACTACTCTCTTAGAGCTCTTCACAGAATATACATACCTTCAGTCCTACCTAATAAATGTCACTGATTTATGAAGACCTGACCAACACATCTGAAAGTCATGTGCTTCAATAGCCTAGTAAAATTAAAGTATAACTGCAAGGACATGACCCTGGTCCTGGTAGGTTGTTTTATCACTCCTGTACTCTGTAGCATGGAACCTTCAACATATGAACGTGTTCAGCGCCAACCGGTAACTAGCATCAGTCCAAAGCAATTTCTGTATGTTGTCCATCTTATTTGATTGTTCTGTTTGAGATTGTGGAGTCATTTCTTTAGCTGTATGAAGGTTAGTCTTTTTACTTGTTTAATTAAGAACAGACACAGGGCTGTCTCACGTTAAAATGTGAGCTCTGTCATCAGCCACAGAAGAAATGCAAAGCCGTAAGGTGAGTCTGCAAATAAAGCAGGGGGCTGCTGTGAAATACTTACTAGAGAAACTTCTCTATATGTTCATTTTGCTTACTATGAATTTTAAATATTTCAAAGAAAAGCAGTATTGGCCTGGGTTTGCTGCACATTCATGGCCTTTATGTGTAACCTTGGCATCGAGATGTTGAGGAAGGTCATTCCCACTGGCTGGCAATCACTTTCGGAACATGAAGTACATAGGAGACAGGAAAACGCTATTGCTTCGATAATGCAATCTTAACCAAGCAGCAGTTCCATAAATGGGGACAGGATCTGTCACAAGTCACGTCCTACTCACTGCTCCTGTAGGATTTGGTTTGATACCTAGTGCACAAAAGATATACACAGAAAACGTGTGTAATAAAGTAAGTGCCAAGAATGAAATGTTTCTTCCAAATGCAGATCCTAACATAGATAGGGAAGTTGAACTTCTCTCTCAAAACTAGCAGGAAGAGACCTGCAGCTTAGATAAATAGTTATCGTTACTACTTTCCTAGAGAGTGTCTGCCCTATGCTGAAGTTCTTTGGCTTTGTCAGAAGCAACAGTTTTTCAGGAATTTCTTCAGGCATGGCAATGGCTGTAGCCTGTTCTGCAGAGGCACAAATCCTTTCAGGAACTGTTAGGAAGAGAGCCTCGTAGGGGATCCTTGGAGACATTTCAAAACCTCGTATTAGTTAAGTAAGGTAGTTACTTCATGCCTTGTTTTCAGCAGTGAAACTGGAATATAAATCTATAATCCCATCCTAAAACCTCTCTTTCTTCCCTCACCCCACACCAGTCATTTCTTCCTGTAACCACACTGTATTTATGATCCTTCAGCTTCCCCTGTGGCTTGAAAGCTTTGCACTGTAGACATGATGACTGAAATGATTCTGGTTGTAAGTAACAACCTTCTGCTTTTTTTTTTTTTTTTTTTTCTTTTAGCTTGATGCAGCACTTGAGAGGCTAGTGATGTGTGTAAAGAGGGTTCATGAAACAGATACAGAGGGGGAGGACTCTTTTGGTGGCTTCTATGGTGAAGGAAGTGTGTCATGTAACTTCTCCCTTCTGCACGGGCACTAGTTTGATGTCTAGTTGTTCCACTTTGCCAGAAAAGATGAACCAGCTGCAGGAGGTCATTGGTGCACTGAGGTCACATGAACTGTAGAAATTATTCTGAGTTAGCTTGGTGTGTATGCATGATCTTGATTTATGTTCCCTCCTCTGATCATCAACTGGAGCTTTACAATGAAAACTGCTCCAACAAAGTTTTCGGCAGTGGATTGCCTTTGGAAAAATGAAGCCAGCTAATGATTACCTGTCTCTGAGGGGGTGTACATCCTTATCAGTCGGCTTAAGCATGGCAAAGGGGTCAGCAGCCATGGTGCCATTCTGATTAACTTATCTGATTCCACTATCACTAGCTACTGCTTTTGGATTTCAAAAGGGGTGAGGATGGCAGATTCAGACCCAAGGTCACTAAAGCCACAAAAAGCAGGAATAAGAATGATGGTTCCATGGGTTTTCGTGATCATCAACGTGTTTGCACTGGAAACAGAAGCCATCTCTTATCTATATCTAAGAGGGAAAGAGACCAGTGTTCTGCTGCTCGAAGTGTTCCAGGTGTTTGTCTCATGTGGAATTGATTAAACAGTTCAATCATCATATCAGGTTCCCAAAACATTGTCTTGTTGAAAACAAACATCAGATTGCTGGTTGATAGGAGATACCATTAAGATACTAATGAATTCATTAGTCCATGGAGTAAATCTTTAGAGGCTGAAGTATTTTTTGGCAAGGAACATGAATATAAAATACCCCTTATCAGTTACATAATCTTTTTTTTATATAGGTCTAATTTGTAACCATTTTCTGAGACGAGGATCTCTGTGCCTCACATGTTGTTATTATGCTCTTTTCAGTGGATAAGATCAGTTTATCAGAGGAAAATATATCATACTGAATCCAACAGCCTGAGGAAGGCGAGGCTGTTGCTCCATATCCCCAGGCCCAACCAGTATCAAGGCTGAAGACTATTCCCAGCAGGCACACACACACGGAACACGTATATACACAACATATTTACATATATACATGGCAAGTCACACAGATTAGGCAGGCAACACTGACAGCCTCATCCTCTTCCCCTCTCTGGCTAAGCAGGGTGGAGGTCCAATAGTAAGAATATATATACACATATATAGAGATACACACAAATACACACATATGTATGTACAAGGTAGATCCCTCCAGCAACTGGGCTCAGACACTCAGTCTGCCCGGTAGCTAACTTCTGCATCCTAGTCTCCCCAGTTGCTGGCAGCTGGGCGTATGAGCACTCAAGGCTATAGCCCCACTCCAGTTGCTGGTACAGACCGTCACATGCGCACACACATGGCTGGCCAGGACTTCCCAGGTCCCAATAGCTGCCTGCTCTGTGCTCTTACTCGTAGATATATGCAGATGGTCTCATACCCAGAGCTCGCAGGGACTCCCATGGTCCCATAGCTGACTTTCCTGTGGTGCTCTGGACTGGCAGAGATTAGCCTTTGATGGGCTGATGGCTCCTGTGATGGACCTGGGAGTAGCCCAGCAGGGTATTATCCAGGCTCTCTGTCCTGCCATTGTCCCTCTGAGTAACTCTGTGGGTGTGCAGAGGAGCTTTTATCACACAACCCAACACAGTTTATGTAGCCATCTTGCCTTTGTGTGTGGAGTAGAGTGGAGATTTTGCCTGTCTAAAAGCTGTATAGGAATTCAAGGTCCTGATTTCCACCCCACCCAAAAGTTCACTCCTGGAGTGTGTTTCTTAGCTTAGGACCTACACAATGAAAATTCTCTTTGCTTCACAAGTTATTTCTAAATTTGTGAAGCTTTACATGAAGGCTACAGGTCTAAACAATCTGTTAGTGGATTTAGTGGGAGTAGTGGAGGAGGAATGAGGATGATAAGCACAGTCCAAGAAAACTAGGAGAATGTGTTCCTTGTGACCACACCCAGTCATTTTACACCTTTGCGCTTGTTTTAAAAAAACCTTCTCTTCCGGCTTGGTCTAATTTTGTACGTATCACTCAAGGTGGTAAGTGGAAGCGCATAAGGTGCTGGGGAATGAGGCCAGAGAGGAAAGAAAGAAATGAGAGAACACGTGGTTCCTAAAATTGCCTCAGTTTTTGTGTCTAGCTTCTTCAGACAGTAGGAACAGACCTTGCAATAACTGCTTTTCAGCGTACATTTGGGAGAACATATTTTACATAGATTGGCAGTATTTCCTCCTTTGGCTGATGGCAGTCACCTGTATTTGTAAGCTTAAAGATACAAAATACTTCATAGACTTTGCAGTTCATGATCAGACTTGGAATTCCCCAGCATAGATGCGTTTTTCTACTATAACACTGTACTAGTACTGTCCACCTGTGTTTTTGCACTGTTTAAAGGAAGTCTGTGCTTAGCTACCAGAAGAAAGGTTTTCTGCTCTTTTAAAACAGGCAAGTCAATGGATCTGCCGCTGACTCCCCCGTTGCATTAGGTAGTTCAGATACATTCAGGTTAGATACACAAGGTTAAGAGCAAAAGTGACCCATTTTGTAATTATAAGCCTATTAAAGCTGCAATAGTCACACAGTACAGTATTCTTCATGTCTCCAGCTTCTTTTTTTTTTTTTTTCCCCCTCACCATAGTCATATTTTGAATCTAAGGAACAGCAGCCAAATCATGGTCCTTATAAATTTTATGGCTGCATTGTAATTCATGTGGACTGGATCAAAAATTATTGTCCTCTACAAGAATCAGTGTAGATGGCTTGCCACCCTTCCTTTATCATCTAAGATTGGAAAGAGAAAGTACTTAATTATTAGTGATAGCATTATAAATTGATGTTTGCTTCACTTTTTTTTTTTCTTTAACACCTTCAATTTGATAGTAGCAGTAAAGACATAAGACAGGCCTTTATCAGTCAGATAAAGAATTGCCAACTCTTAAGTCTTTTGCATACAGCTTTTAACTACTTCAGCTCAACTCTTATCTGGCTGATAAGATTAATGGCAGTGTTTCTTATAGCTTATTAATTTTATTCTTGCCATGCAGTTCAAAGGTTGTCTGAGAGCGGTGTTCCAATATTAATTAAGACTCAGATGCCCAGAGATTGTCTTTCTCTTCCTTTGGATAAAGGTCTTCAGAACTCATAGCAGTAAGCTTTGTCTTCATGAAAATGACAGTACCTGCTTTTGCTCATCCTTGAGCATGCTGGGAGTGAAAGGCAAGGCTGAATTTCCAAGCCTTGGATATCTCTCGTGGCAGTTTGTCATACTGCTATTCAGCAAACACTTGGAGAGACACTTCAACCAGTCATGAAATGGTGCTATTTTGCCGCTCTATGGACAATGTGTATCAGCTGTTGTAAGCACAAGCATCTCAATCCTTGCTCTGTGTGTGCTTTTGCAAAAGAGATGGACAATATTAAAGACTTTCATCTTTATTGTATTATCTACAGCTTAGTAGTCAAAATGATCATGAGAGAACATGGTTGTGTAGGGCTGTTAAGATGAAGTTGGTGACATGACATGGAATACAGAAAATGATGCATCCAGCTATAGTTTTGGGGTAGATTTAGGGCCTCTTTTAATGGCATGTGATTTGTCCTCTATGTTCTGGTATCTGCTGTGAACTGTAGCTAAACACAAGATCCTATCTTATCCTCCCTCAGGTTTACTTTTGTGTTAGATGGTTCTCATGATTCAGTGCAGTATAACTTCCTTGTTCAAACAGAATCAGAAATGCTCAATCTACAGTTTAAGAACCTTCAGACTGAGTGATGGTGAAACTTGGGTTGTGAACTCTGGTAGTATTTCAGACTAACACTTTCCATCATCTGGATAACTGATTTTGAGTTGAGCCTTGTTCAGTTAGTCAAACACATCTGTATCATTCATTTCACCATGACAAACAGAGGCAGGACTGAACTTCTGTTGTTCTGTACGTGCTTATAGTACCTGGAAGAGTCTGAGCATGTGTACAGAATATGAGAAAGGAACTGGAGATCTTAAGATCTCTCCACATCTAGATTTACATTACAAACTTGTCTGGCACTTCCAAATATTAACCAATCTACTTGAAGCTTAACAAACTTGAATGTGGAAAGTATGTATTCCAATCAGGACCTGAACTGTTTTGTGTTGCTATGTCTTTTAGAACAGGAAGAAGGGATGCATGTTTTTAAAACCTGGGATAGAAATGTTTTGATATTATATTCTCATTTTATTGGAACAGTTTGGCCAAAACCAAGCCTCTGAACTGATTTGGTTTGTGCCTTTTGCATGCAGCTGTAGTTTTTGTTTGTTCTGATTTGTTTGAGTGGGTTTTCTGTTTAAGACTGATTAAAATTGCTTCTTAATTTGTAAATGAGGCTGATGTTGCCAGAACACACCAATTAATTACCAGAAAAGATACATTCTGTGTGAATAATGACATAAGGGACCATTATGGAATCACAGAATGGTTGAGGCTTGAAGGGACCTCTGGAGATCATAGAGTACAATCCCCCTGCTCAAGCAGGGTCACCTAGACCAGGTTGCCCAAAACCATGTCAAGTCAGGTTATGAATATCTCCAAGGATGGAAACTCCACAACGCCTGTGGGCAACCTGTTCCAGTGTTTGACCATGCTTGCAGTAATTTTTTTTTTCCTGATGTTTAAACAGAATTTATTGTATTTCAGTTTGTGCCCATTGCCTATTTACTCCCTGCCACATCAAGTATTTATATCCATTGATAGGATTTCCCTGCCCCCTCCTCCCCTCTCCAGGCTGAACAATCCCAGCTCCGTCAGCCCTCATGGATGTGTCCTATCAGGTCCCATGGACTTGTCTATGTCCATTCTGTTTAAATGTTCCTTTACCTGATCCTTTTCCATTGATTTAAGTTTTCCTTGCTCCAGACTTTCCCACTGGTCTCAGGGGCTGGGATTACTGAAGGCTGATCTTACCAGTAAAGACTGAGGCAAAGCTCATCTTTCACCACGTCCTTTGTCACCTTTTCAGTAGAGGGCCCACATTTTCTGTAGTCTTCCTCTTGCTGCTGATATACCTGTATAAGCCCTTCATGCCATTCAGATTCAGCTCCAGCTCCAGGTAGACTTTGGCTTTCCTAACCCTGTCCCTGCATGCTCGAAGTGTCTCTGTATTCTTCCTCTGTCATCTGTCCTTGCTGCCACCTCTCATATGCTTCTTTTTCATGTATGAGTTTTGGTAGGAGCTCCTTGTTCATCTGCACAGGCCTCCTACCACTCTTGCTTGAATTCCTGTTGCTCGGGATGGACCATTCTTGAGTCTGGAGGAGGCAATCCTTGAAAATCAGCCAGCTCTCCTGGACCCTTCTTCTCTTCAGGACTATATCCCATGGGATTCTTCTAAGCAGGTCCCTGAACAGGCCAAAGTCTGCTCTCCTGAAGTCTGGGGTTGTAAGCCTGCTATATGTTTTATTTCTTTTAGGATCCTGAACTCCACCATCTCATGGTCACTGCAGCCAAGGCTGCCCCCAGCCTTCATATTCCTGACCAGTTCCTCCTTGTTTATAGTATCAGGTTCAGCAGAGCATGTCTTCTTGTCAGCTTCTCTATCACCTGTGGCAGGAAGCTATCATCACTGCACCTCAGAAGGCTCCTGGATTGCTTGTGCCCTGCTGTGTTGCCCTTCCAGCAGACACTAGGGTAGTTAAAGTTTCAGTTTCACTGGGCAGAAGTTGAGACACTAGGATTCATGCGTAGCTCACTGCCTGTGACAGGGCAAGACGTGAAGTAGGAAGTGGTATTTGTGGGTGGGTAGACATTGATGTGGAAAAAAGTGCTACAGATGTTAGTGGCCAAACATACATCTTAGTACGGATGGCATTACTGTAAATATGAAATAAGATACATGTGATAATATGGAGGTGAGGAAAAAGCTAGAGGGCTGCTCAGATGGGAATTGCTGGTAGAACAATCCTATTCTAATGTTGATGGGATCAAAATCTGCAGAGGGCGGGGGGGGAATTGTAATGCTGAGAGTTCCAATCTGCTAAACAATAACATGAGAAAACAGTTCACAAAATGCCATTCAGGCTTCTCAGTGAACTGAAACTATGGAAAGATGTAAAAGAAGCTTCAGATGTGTTTCAGGAGTACAAAGGTAACAAGCTCTGATAGTACCCAGTTGTGGTTTAGCGCCAGTCGGTAACCAAGCCCCACACAGCCGCTCGCTCACCTCCCCCGCCCCCCCCGATGGGATGGGGGAGAGGAGCAGAGGGCAAAAGTAAGAAAACTCGTGGACTGAGATAAGAACAGTTTAATAATTGAAATAAAATAATAATAATAACAGTAATAAAAATTGCAATGAAAAGGAGAACAAGAGAGAGAAACAAAACCCAAGAAAAAAAACAAGTGATGCAACCGCTCACCACCTGCTGACCAACACCCAGCCCGTCCCCGAGCAGCGATCGCTGCCCCCCGGCCAACTCCCCCTAGTTTCTATACTGAGCATGACGTCATATGGTATGGAATATCCCTTTGGTCAGTTTGGATCAACTATCTTGGCTGTGCCCCCTCTGAGCTTCTTGTGCACCTGGCAGAGCATGGAAAGCTGAAAAAAGTCCTTGACTGGTGTAAGCACTGCTTAGCAACACCTAAAACATCAGTGTGTTATCAGCATTCTTCTCATACTACATCCAAAACACAGCACTATGCAGCTACTGGGAAGAAAATTAACTCTGTCCCAGCTGAAACGAGGACATACCCTTGATATAATACTGTTCTCACAAACAAGTTTTAGATATCTTATTTCACGCAATAAAGCTGAAGTAAATTTTGAATGTGGTGTAAATAAAAAATTATAATTTCGGTAAAAATATCCTTTTGTGACTGACTATGTAGGGAAAATGTTGCTTACAAAATAATGAGAACTGAAGAGATGCTAGGCTGTGTGTGTCCTGGGAGATAGAGAACAGTGAGCCCTGAGCGGAAAATTCCAGCATCTTCATCAGACTGAAGGCTTAGGTAGCAATATTAGTATTTTGTTGCTGGGCAGACTGTATTTGCTGAATGAGAATGTTGGGCCAATCGTGGTTAGCTTTGAGTGTTTAGGAAGCAATTTGTTTAATTTCTGTGTAGTAACCCTTTTCTAGGAAAGTATTGATGTACAGCTAAAAACTAAATGCCTCTGGGTTAGCTCCCTTGGTTGAAGGCAAACACATGCTTAAGTGACTTGCTGGACTTGAGCCCAAGGGCCTTGTTCACAACTATGGCTCTGTTTCCCATTGCACTCATCTTCTGTCATCAAATGTAGTGCTAGCCAGCATCTCTGCTTAACAATATAGCAGTCCTGTCATTTTGCTTGTAATTTGGAGTTATGTTCCTTGCCCCGTATTTCTAGAGCAGCCAACACGCGGTAAAGGAATTAACAGAATATCTCCTAAACATGTTAAGATGGTTATGGCACTGAGTCAGACAGGCGAATAGATGTTTACAAACCTTTTGGCTAGTTTTAAAATTGTGTACATCTCCTGACTCCTGTTTTAGTGGGTACAGGACTGAGAATAGCAGTAAGTGGCACATCCATTGAAAGAATAACTTTGTGAAGTAGCGAACTGTGCATCCTTGAGATGCTGTCTGGAAAAAGAAGCCTCTGAAACAGAGGAGAAAGCAGGTGGATGGATGCAGGAAGCAACTGGCTATCTGGAAGAAAGAAGTGGCTTTCTCAGTGTTAAAATTGGAGTTCTGTCTTTTGGAGATGGACGTGACAGTTTGTGAGTAAGCAGGAAGTAAATCAGCCATAAAGTAATCTCCCTTTGACATTGACATTTCCTTTAAAAACTGAGGAGGGAAAATCCAGATAAGCATGAATATAACCTTCCCATTTTGTTTCTGCAATTATTGACACAGTAAGTAATGCAAAAACTTTCTTTACCTGAGAGGAGCATAAATTAATGGGTTCCATGTAATAAAGATTGTGAATGTGGTTTATTTACTTACTGCTGTTACAGACTATCTAATTAGTGCTTTTAAACTGCATTCACAGTTCTTGTCTCTAGCTTGTCAAAATACATTCTTTGAAAGGAAATGCCAAATCCGAGGTTAAAAAAGTAACCAAACTTATTTTGTCTGCAACCAGGTTTTTCAGTGGAGACTGTGGAACTGTTCTTCCTTGGCTCCTGCTCTGTGAGATCAACTATGGAACATGCTCAAGAACATGAAGCATGTCTTGAGCAAACCCAGAGGTATTGTGTGGAGAGACCAATATATAACCAAGAGCTCTTGCAAGGACAGCTGCACAGACGAGAAAGAACACCTCAGACTTTAAGGCAGAAGATTGCACATTCTTGTCGGTAGGGTTTTTTGTCTTATCTTTATTTTATTGGGTAGAAATTTTCTAATTCTTAATTGATTCATGCACATAGCTGGTAATCTCTTCAAAGAAACCTAAAAGATAAAAGCACTAGTTCTACTTTGATTATTCAGCAAGACTGTGATGAAGTTGTATATGTGTTTTTATATATTAATATATAACTGTATTACAAAATGTTGGATAAATTAGTTGAATTGCCTTCATCAAAGTGCAGAGGAAAAATATGCAGCATAGGAATGTGAAGTATTAGTTAAATCATGTGACATGAATTCACAAGACTCAGGAAAATATCTGTCCTTTTTACATGGAAATACTTACGGCCAAATTTGTGCTTCACGTGATCCGTTCATGGAAGAAGAATGGAGATGTATGATAGCTGTGAAGAAATCTAAATTATTAGTCTAATAAGGACTTAATAAAGGCATTCTGTAGCTTTTAACTAACTGCCTTGGAATCTAAGTATCATCTGGTTAGACAGGAAATGTCTTTAACTGTGCAACTCTTGCTCTGTTATCATTAGCTTTACATTTATCCATGCTTCATTTGCAGAGTTGATTCAATTTCTTGCTAGAACCTTGTTCTGCAAGACAACAAATGATTTCTGCTGGACTGCTTGTCTGTAAAATATTCCTATTCACATGATTTGACATTTGGAGAATTGTTTTGGTTAATGGAATGACAATTCTAATGGTAATGGCACCTAATTCCACCTCAAAAAACTTATCTGTCCTGAATAAAAAATAGTGGATCAAAATCCTCCTGAGCTATGACTTCTTGTGATTCAATCTGTTTAAACATGGAGAAGTGTGGATGACTCTAGTTCCTCTCTCACTTGTAGCAATAAGCTTCTTCACTATGCAATTTAGTCCTATGAGAATTCAGAAATGTTAACAAATCTCTGCAGTTCTCTTGCAGTTTCCCTACACAGAAAAGCATTTCTATGATCCCAGTGTTATATTTTTACCCAAGGTTAAACTTTCTTACCACAGTACAATCAAAGTACGATGCATGGCAGTACTGGATAGAGATATTAATTTCCTGGCTCTGTTCATTTGTCATGAGTCAGGGTTTCAAAAGGTTAATAACTCTGCTAAGAGACACAGGGTTGCTGGCTTCAGTGCCTTTCCTTTCAGGGTAAAGAAGGGTTATGTTCTCAAATAGCCTTAAAGTTAGCCTATCAGTACCAGTGATAGTAACAAGCATTAGTAAAATAATAGTTTAAAAAAAAAAGTATAATAATATAAAATGTTATAATCAAAAAAGTATAAAGCACACAAATAGTAAATAAAAATAGGAAAAAGCATTGCAAAGTACTTTGATGAGTGAAAACCGCTATTAGAAAGCAAGTTATCCTCAGGGAATTGTTAATAGCAATGATCTCAGCAAAAAGTGTTGTATGACTGGACAATCGTGCATGGGCTTGACCAGTTTCACTTCCCACTGACCTCCAGCCTCACAAGACTGTGATTCTCTTCTCCAATTCCATAAGGTTTGTGAACAGCAACCAACATGTGATAAAGGGCTAAATTAACTGGAGTCATAATTGTTTGTGCTTAAGCTTTGTCCAGAAATTACTGTCATCAGGGGTCTGAGCCTGCATTTAATGGAGCTGTTTCCCTGCATAGGGATGAAAGACAATTTTTTTTGACCCATTTGTCCCCTGCTAGTGTCTAACTTTTTCTTTCTGCTTTGCATCTTCAGTTGTTCTTGTAAGAAAGCCAAGTCTCATCTTTACAGTTTCTTACCAATTTTAAAATGGCTTCCCCGTTACCCAGTGAAGGAATACTTACTAGGAGACATTATCTCAGGTATAAGCACTGGGGTTATGCAGCTTCCTCAAGGTGAGTATCTCTCTGGATTTATTTATCCTCCTCTTTGCTTTTTCTGTGTGTGCTTTTATGGTAGTGCTTGGCTTCTTGAACAGGTGCTCATGAGAACAGGATGTGTATTTCAGGTGTGTGTGTGTGGAGAGCTGTACAGCATTCTGCAGACCAGCCCATAATGATGATTCCCTTGAAACTGCAAGTCAGTGATACGCAGCAAACTCTGAAAGAAGCTTATCTCTCTGATCAATACCAACAGTTCTCGATGACAAAACAACTTTTCACAGTTTAAGTGCATGTCTAAACCTTTGCTGAATGCACCCAATTATTTTCTGATCTCATCGTCCTGAAAGTTGTAGCAAATTTCCTACAGAAGGTAGCACTATCTAATAGACATATAGACAAGCTTCCTACTCTGGTACGGCCCTCAGATTACTATCCATTATTGATTTTTCAGGTAGGCAGCGATGAAGTTGCAACAAGAAGTCCGAGGGCAATCAAGAGAGACTTCGGGGCCTTGGGTCGACTGGTTAAGGGATCAGGAGCACAAGTCATGTTCTCCTCTATCCTTCCAGTTGCAGGGAATGATGAGGGAAGACAAAGGAAGAGCCAGCAGATCAATATCTGGCTCCAAGCCTGGTGTCACTGGCAGAATTTGGGGGTTTTTGATCATGGGTCAGTCTACACAACACCAGGCCTGCTGGTGACAGACAGGGCACACCTGTCTCAAAGGGGGAAAAGGATCTTTGCACAGGAGTTAGCAGGGCTCACTGGAAGAGCTTTAAACTAGATTTGAAGGGGGAAAGATCTCTAGCAAGCCTGGTTTTATCCCTTTATCCCAGGCTTGCTAGAGATAAGCCTGGGGGTGGCATGCCAGTGTTTGAGGGACGGTGTGCTAGCAAGGTCCTTCGGTCTGCCATCTCAGTGGAGGTAGGGGGTGGAGATCCATGCGGCAGCAAAGATGCAAGGGTTATGGATGTGTTAGAAACCATGGAAGCACCTGAGAATGGTCATGTAGGAATTAGGGTTTCTGCCCCCAAAAAGGTGATGGGATCACTAGCCCAACTGAAGTGCCTCTACACCAGTGCATGCAGCATGGGCAACAAACAGGAGGAGCTAGAAGCCACTGTGCAGCAGGAAAACTATGATGTAATTGCCATCACAGACATGTGGTGGGATGACTCGCACAACTGGAGTGCTGCAATGGA
>VYZW01008094.1:0-11029 GCA_013401315.1 Balaeniceps rex
TCTCAACCCATGAGTTTTCTCACTTTTGTCCTTCCGATTCTCTCCCCTATCCCACCAGGGAGGGGAGTAAACGAGCAGCTGTGTGGTGTTTAGCTGCCTTCTGAGGTTAACCCAAAACACATATACACTATATACACACACATGTATGCATATATATGATACATATATTTTATATGTCTAAACTTATATATTTCTGTGTATATGTGCACATACGTACATTTTTTTATATTTACCCTGGCAGAAAACAAAAAATCCATAAACATGCACCAAGATAAAAAGTTAACTTTTTAAAAGCTGAATTAGAACAATAGAGAAAATTACTATGACAAAGGAGTTAAACATCTGTAAGTGCATGTTGAACTTCAATCTGGTTTTAGATAAATATTTCCTTTCATTAAAAAAACTGCAGCGAAACCTCATATTTGGACATTTGCTTTGCTATCTGCATAGTTAAATTCCTGTCCTCTGACGAGTCATGCTGTTATAGGCACATCAGAATCAAAAATAGGGCAAGAGACTACTTTGATTTCCATTTTCTTCTTTTAGGATATACATATTTTAAACATGCGTTTAAATGTTTAGTTGAGTAGAGAATTAATGATGATCTGGGATCAAAATGTCTTCTTTTTTCCTCTTTTGGTACTACAGAAAGCAAGCCAGCAGTGATATGATAACTGCAGTGAATAATCTTATTTCATTATGAACTCAGATTGATGCTTCATCCTCTTTGACAGGATGTGATGATTTTTGAATGTAGTCAAGGGTTAGAGTATCGGTTTCTGTGGATGACACCTTTGTTTTTCCAAGATGTATGACTATGTGCCTGGCCAGATGATTTTTGCAAGGCAAATGTGACAGACCATGAATCAAAAAAACCCCAGATATTAGTGACGCATCCTATCTGCTGCACAGAAATAATGATTTTTTTTAACCAGATGAAGTAAGTTACCTTCTCTTTGAAAGTTGCCGAAGTATGGGAAAGTATATAGTAGACTTAAGTCTACTTACAGAACAGTTTTCTTTTACAGTTACTTTTTTTTTTAATTCTTTGACTCTCAATGGTAAAGAAAATCAGAAAAGGAACAACATGAACCTGAAGACTCTGCTATACCTGTCTACAACCGTATCCAGCAGCTGAGGCTTAGCCATGTTATTGCCTTTTGTGGTTATGGTGTCAGGCTAGCCTGGTGAATACTAGGAGAAGTTAAAGCTCTTGCTACATGGGCAAGAAGAAGAGGGAGAAAGAGTTACTCCTACAATCTGATTTTCTTCTCAGTTTTCCCTCATTATGTGCCTGGTACTTTATCTACTTTTTAATATAAAATCTGATAAATACTGCACTGGCAATATTTTAATTGTTTATTAGTTTTTACAAGAAAAAAGAAATTGAAAAAGTTGCTGTTTATTTCATGCAGTGTAGAGATATCATCATGTCCTCAACTTCCATAACAGCCCAGGTCATTCAGTTACCTTCATATGAAACTGAGTGGGTTGAGCTTGAACCATTTATGTGCACTTAGTTTGCTCATGATCTGCACTTAGCTATTAGCTTGCACTCAAGTACACTTAACATATCGGCTTCTTGGCAGTATAGAGAGATATGATACCATAAATGAATATAGCGTTCACATTTCAAAACTATAAATAGCATGCATTACAAATGTCTTTCTGATATTAAGTAAAAGCCATCAATAGCAGGAGGAAAGAATCACTAGTGCTGGGTTTAAGACAGCATCATTGGATCATATTTATATTATGAGCTAATTTTTAAATTTCTTTGGATACTAAGTAAAAACTCTTCTCCCCAGATTGCATAAGAATTATTTTAAAATTATGGTAACCTTTATATGGGAAAATCTTCTGGATTTGTCTCCACAAGGTACCATCTGCTCTCTAGAACAAGACCATAATTTTTCTCTTATGTCAACCAAGTTACACAATAAGGTGTCCTTTACAACACAAAATACAAGGATCTCATATGACTTTGTGGATAGCTATCAACATACATTCAGAAGAATTGGCAGGATCTATTCATTGTATATTATAAATCATTAAAAATCTGTATCCTTTGAGGCAAAATGTAGGTAGAAATAATACTGAAACTTAGCACTGAAAGGATGCTGTTATGAAGTTTTTTTTAAATACTTGTGGGCTTGCCTCACAAAAGAAAGGATGTGCAAGAGAATGTCCAGAGACTCTAGAAACAACAGAAAGTCTGGAAATAACTATGAACTTGCTCACCTTTTACAGACGTGAGCTAGACAGGAAGTTCATGGTATTGTAGTCCAATAAGCAGAAAAAAATGTTGCAAAAGAAACAACGCAAACAGAGCTAATTTTGAGCGACAATGCTTGTATGATTGCAGTTCTTGACTCCCACCTGAAACTTTTAAAATTCAGCAATTGCTTCCTTGTGAAAAAGACAATGAGGAGGAACATTAATGGAAAGAAACTTGTTATAATTATAGACTTCATTATCATCCAGACATAATAAAATACAGGAAAAGAAATCCAGGAGATTTACATCATCCTCAATGTGTAAGTCTTATTAGTGCCTACTGTTCAATTATTTTACATGATCTGGATGAAGTGCCTCAGGCACAGTTCACAATCATGACAATGAAGTTGTCACACAGGAACAATTCAAATTGCTGAGTATCAGAATCAGACTTCATCACAGGCCTTAGGACAAGACTATTATTATTCCTCAAGCCCTCATGTAGCCAATACAGGCTGGAAAAAGAAACAATGCTATTAATGAATTGAGATTGTTCAGTATTATACCCAATCTGCTCATCAGAGCTAGTGAGATGGAAATAAATGCTTTTCTAGATGTAGGAGTCATACTGTATCACTTCTGAAGGAATAATAAAGCAACAAGGAGTCATATATATATATATATAAAAATGAGCCATTTTTTACTGTTTCACAATTCCAGGATGTTACTAATCTTACTGGAATTTTAAGCAGCAGGTTATTTCGTTTTCAATAATCCAGTAGCACAAGTTTTTTTAATAAACATCTTGATAGTATTTAGAAATTTTGACAAGGATAGTACGATGTTTACAGAAAAAAAATGGGATTTATCAATCAGGAATACTGGTTTGTATTCTGCTTCATGCTGAGATTTCTTGTAAGGATCAGCAATCTGACAATTGTCCCTATTAGCCATCGTTAGGAATATTTCACTTTCTGTCTAATACTAATCACTGTCATAAAATTATCTGTCAGTCATAGAATCATAGAACCATTAAGGTTGGAAAAGACCTCTAAGATCACCTAGTCCAACCATCAACCCAACACCACCATGCCTACTATACCATGTCCCAAAGTGCCACGTCTACATGTTTTTTTTAACACCTCCAGGGATGGTGACTCCACCACCTCTCTGAGCAGCCTGTTCCAATGCTTGACCACTCTTTCAGCAAAGAAATTTTTCCTAATATCCAATCTAAACCTCCCCTGGCGCAACTTGAGGCCATTGTCTCTCATCCTATCGCTTGTTACTTGGGAGAAGAGACCAACACCCACCTCGCTACAACCTCCTTTCAGGTAGTTGTAGAGAGCGAGAAGGTCTTCCCTCAGCCTCCTCTTCTCCAGGCTAAACAACCCCGGTCCCCTCAGCCGCTCCTCATAAGACTTGTTCTCCAGACCCTTCACCAGCTTCATTGCCCTTCTCTGGACATGCTCCAGCAACTCAATGTCCTTCTTGCAGTGAGGGGCCCAAAATTGAACACAGTATTCGAGGTGTGGCCTCACCAGTGCCAAGTACAGAGGCTTGATCACTTCCCTTGTCCTGCTGACCACAATATTCCTAATACAATCCAGGATGCTGTTGGCCTTGTTGGCTACCGGGGCACAATGCTGGCTCATGCTCAGCCAGCTGCGAACCAGCACCCCCAAGTCCTTTTCTGCTTTCCAGCTTCTCTTCCCCAAGCCTGTAGCGTTGCATGGGATTGTTGTGACCCAAGTGCAGGACCCGGCACTTAGTCTTGTTGAACCTCATACAATTGACCTCAGCTCATCAATCCAGCCTGTCCAGATCCCTCTGCAGAGCCTTGCTATCCTCAAGCAGATCAACACTTCCTCCCAGCTTAGTGTCACCTGCAAACTTACTGAGGGTGCACTCAATCCCCTTGTCCAGATCATTGACAAAGATATTAAACAAGGCTGGCCCCAAAACTGAGACCTGGGGAACACTGGTCACCAACTGGATTCAACTCCATTCACCACAACTCTTTGGGCTCGGCCATCCAGCCAGTTTTTACCCATCTAAGAGTACACCTGTCTAAGCCATGAGCCACCAGCTTCTCCAAGAGAATGCTGTGGAAGACAGTGTTGAAGGCTTTACGAAAGTCTAGGTAGATGACATTCACAGCCTCCCCCTCATCCACTGGGCAGGTCACCTGGTCATAGAAGGAGATCAGGTTGGTCAAGCAGGACCTGCCTTTCATGAACCCATGCTGGCTGGGCCTGATCACCTGGTTGACCTGCACATGCCTGTTGAGTGCACTCAAGATGAACGGCTCCATAGTTTTCCCTGGTACTGAGGTCAGGCTGACTGGCCTGTAGTTCCCCAGATCCTCCTTCCGGCCCTTCTTGTAGATGGGCGTCACATGGTCAAGCCTCCAGTCATCTGGGGCCTCCCCTGTTAACCAGGACTGATGATAAATGNCCAGGACGGATGCGAAGTGACGGAGAGCGGCTGGGCAAGCTCCTCCACCAGCTCCCTCAGTACTCTCGAGTGGATCCCATCCAGCCCCATAGACTTCTGTGTGTGTCCGGGTGGCGTAGCAGGTCATGAACTGCTTCCTCCTGGATTATGGGGGGTTTATTCTGCTCCCCATCCTTGTCTTCCAACTCAGCAGGCTGAATACCCTGGGGATGACTGGTATGACTATTAAAGACTGAGGTAAAGAAGGCATTAAGTACCTCAGCCTTTTCCTCATCTTTGGTGGCAATGTNGCAGAATGCCCAGCCTTCCTGGACCCCTCTGCTCTTCAGGACTGTCTCCCAAGGGATTCTCTCAACCAGTGCCCTGAACAGGCCAAAGTCTGCCCTCTGGAAATCCATGGTAGTGGTTTTGCTGACCCCCTTCCTTACTTCACCAAGAATTGAGAACTCTATTATATCATGGTCACTAAGCCCAAGATGGCCTCCGACCACCACATCTCCCACCAGTCCTTCTCTGTTTGTAAACAGCAGGTCAAGCGAGGCACCTCCCCTGGTAGGCTCACTCACCAGCTGTGTCAGGAAGTTATCTTCCACACTCTCCAGAAACCTCCTAGACTGATTCCTCTCTGCTGTGTTGTGTTTCCAGCAGACGCCTGGTAAGTTGAAGTCCCCCATGAGAACAAGGGCTAGCGATTGTGAGATTTCTGCCAGCCGTTTATAGAATGTTTTGTCTACCTCTTCATCCTGGTTGGGTGGTCTATAACAGACTCCCAGCAGGATATCTACCTTGTTGGTCTTCTCCCTCATCCTTACCCATAAGCACTCAACCTTATCATCACAATCGCTGAGCTCTATACAGTCAAAACACTCCCTAACATACAGAGCCACCCTACCGCCTCTCTTCCCTTGTCTATCCCTTCTGAAGAGCTTATAGCCATCCATTGCAGCACAGCAGTCATGAGAGTCATGCCACCATGTTTCTGTGATGGCAACTAAGTCATAGCTATCCTGCTGCACAATGGCTTCCAGCTCCTCCTGTTTGTTGCCCATGCTGCATGCATCAGTGTAGATGCAATTGAGCTGACCTATTGATTTCACCCTCAACATTGGCATGGCACCCTTAGGCTCCTCTCTAGTGAGCCTGGTTATATCCCCTTGCCCCTTCGAACCTATTTTAAAGCCCTCTCGTTGAGCCCTGCCAAATCAAGGGCAAGAATCCTTTTCCCCCTCTGAGATAGCTGAACTCCATCAGTTGCCAGTATGCCCGGTGCCATGTAAACCTCCCCATGATCAAAAAACCCAAAATTCCAATGATGGCACCAGCCTCTGAGCCACTAACAGTAATTCAACCTCATAGATCTGTTCACTAAAAGTTTTAGGAACAGCTATTCAAAAGGTGTAAATGTGACTTAAAGTCGAATTGCTGGTAATTACACAACATCTTTTGCTTGAAGTATTTATTTATATAAATTTAATGCCACTTATATACTACGATATAAGCAATGCACACTTGCTTTTGTTATTTTTGCTGTCATCAAAACCAAATTATGTGGAAAACTGACAAAAGCCTGACAAACGGTACTACAAAAAGGGAATTGAACACAGGTTTCCAGAAACCACTAAAAACTTAGAAAACACTAAGGATTCTTGATTAATGTCCAGCCACGTCCTGAGAGTCAATTCGGTTAGTCTGCCGGGCAAGTGATGTCTTGCTGGTGCAATACAATAAAAGAAAACAAATCAGGCTTTCTTATTCCACAATTCAAAATGGAATTGTCTTTGATTAGGAACGGAAAGTCTCCTCCTTGCTCTCCCTCCATGGTTCAAGGTCATTCACAGAATTTTTTGCTTTTTCCTTTAAAAAAATTCTTCTCAAGTAGCTTTAGAAATATGAGAGTTCAGTTGTATTCTACAGATTGTATATCTATAGTGTTTACAACCGAGATTAAACAATAGGTGACAAAGATTAAGTAAGTTGTTTGTAAAGGAAAAAGTATTAAACATATAATCAGCTGACTATTCTTTTTCTGGCAGGTAGCATATTATTGGGCTGACAACGTTTAAAACACCACTGCCACTTAAGTTACCAAGTAATGATGGAATGTGATATCAGAGTTGCATTTGCGTATTGCAGTGTAGTCATCAATAATTTGATGCACCTAACCGAGAGAGTGTTCTGGTAATAGGAAGCATATTAAGAGAGCCTGTTATTTTGTGTATTGCAAGAAAACCAAAGGCTGGTGAGTAGCTGTGGTTGTTCTCTTAAAGTAGCATCTATTTCTTTGTTGGATGAAATATGCCTGAGTAAACATAAGCATTCACGAGGGTAAATATACTTTAAAAATCTGCTTTTCTTTTTCTCTTTATTATGCATTTCTGACTAGACAGGTTTAAAACATGATGTTAATGAGATTTTCATCTTCCTGTTATAAAATCCTTGACCTATATATTTGACATAGTTTTTGCAGCTGAAGTGTAGAACTGTTCATTCAAGGCTTCCATCAAAAAACTGCTTATTTCCCAAATGATGGATGAACTTTAAAATGTCCCATTTTTAGTTCAGATGTGTCTTAAAAAATATGAATGAACTTCTGTGATAATTAGTTGACTTTAAACTTCATAAAGCAGGGGAAAGGAAATACTGTGAGGTAATATTTCTTATTAATAAAACATTGATGCCATGAAAAATATGAGAGAGGGGAGATATAAATCACAATGCAACTATTTCTGATGTAACTCAAGGCCATGCTGAAGACTGTCTCTGTCCAATTTTTCTGTCCAGGGAGTTTAAGATCTCAGAATATAGCTCAATTTAAAGATGTCCTTTCAGCACTGATTTCTTTACTAACAATCACAGAAGAATTTAGAGATACGAAAGGAGTTGTGCAGAATGAAAATAATTGTTCATAATGTATTATTCAATGACCGCTACTGAATAAGGTCAGAATAAGTACAGTATCTTAGTGGATAGTAATGGTAAAATTTAAAACATTCAGAAACATAACTAAAATTTAAGTTCAAGTGTGAAAGACAGATTAACAGTCCTGTTAATATCTACCTATGGTTCTCCAGTAGAATGAAGAAGTTGAGGTTGTAGTCCAACTGATCATTCTGTAAACAGGAATCTGTAGGCCATAAGATAGTATGAAGACCTTAGTTTACACATTTTCTGAAGTTAAGCTTACTAAATGTCTCTCACTGAAAAAGTCTCCCTTTATGGAAACTCACCGTACACCTTGCTATCATTCAATATAGGCAAAAGATTGATTGAAAAAGAAGAAGGAAGCTTTTCCAAGCATGTTTCTAAATGTTTTAATCAGAAGGAGTTTGTTCTCTGCTAAAAGGGTTGGTTACATCATATTTGGAAAAGGAATTTAAGTGTATCATAAGCAGAAATATGACAATACAAAAAGTTTTATTAATAATATGTCTTTGCCCTTTTATAATATGTTTTTAAAGTTTCTGTCTGATGAAATGAAGTAGCAAAGCAAGATACCTTGTTACTTTGATATGACAGACTTTGTGGTGACTAGCTTATACAGCATCTCTGTAGATGAAGTCTGCACTGAGGTCAACAAGCAAGACGGACACATTTAAGTTAAGACCCAAATTCTCTCTAATTTCTACTCTTCCTTAACAGAATTCTTCTGATGTGTTAGTAGAAATAGCATAAAATGACTGTGGCGTGCTGTGGCTGGACAAAACACAATGGCAGACCAGGAATGCATATCAACTGTCATTAGCTTGTTTATGCATGGAGGTTACTGTTCCCCTTTGGCTTCAGATTAGTAAAACTAGAACAGTAATGTAATAATATGATTTCATTCTTTCTAAATCGCCCGTCAGCTGGCACTGATAATTTACAATGTGCATATTGTAGCAGGAAATCTGAGATTCATCCGTAGTGTTTCTGGTTGAGCCAGAGAGATTAGTCTTAGCTTCTGCAAGAATTCATAAACCTGTACTGGAAAGGTTTGTTTTGGTTATGACTGAAATTTGTATTTCATCATATTTCTCCATCTTTTTCTTTCCCTATCCAGGAAAAATGCTTCATCATTTTTCAGACATGAAAACATTCCTTAAAAATTATAACTCAGTTTCAACATGTGTTATTCAAAGGTGACCTTGATTTGATACGATGATCATTCTGCTCAACAACGAGGTTTGGATTAAGGACTGATCCATGGAGAAGAAAGTGAATTTTCCTAATATGACTTAAAGAGCTAGAGTCTTCAGACTGCAGATTCATATTCACTGTGCAGAAATAAGCACAAGAGCAGCAGAAATAAGCACATGGGCAGTATTAGGCAGGACTGGGAAACAGTGGTCTGAGTTCATAATTTGTTCTCAGGCGACACAAAGAACTGATAGTAGAAATTATTTACTAAATCATTTCAACAAATGGATACAGTAAAGAAAAACGTAACTTGAAGAAAAATGATACCACAAAGAGTAACTCTTACAAAACAAAACAACAATAAAAATCCCATTTATCATCAGACATCATTATTTCCCATTAGAAAATGGGAACATACAATCTCAAATGAACAAATACTTCATTTTAAATTATGCCTATTGTATCTCCTGTTCCTTGAGTTAGAATGAACAATCAGACAGGATTTTATAAGTAGTTTTACATTAATTTTAACATTTTAGGCCATAAGAGGAATTTAGAAATGTAAAATCACAGACAGTCACGATCCCCTGTGTTGAACAGCGAACACAGCAATTTGGTCCAAACAGGTTGGATGATCCGGAACTGCTACACTCTCAAGAAATGTTTAATCCTTTCTTAACTTCTGTTGTGCAAAATGTTCTGATCTTTAAACACTTTTTATCAGAAACATCTTGTAACGCCTGTACTAAAGACTTCTCATCTATCTGCAGTTTAAGTGTATTTATTACATTTCCATGAAAAACAGTTTATTGCATTTTAAATAATCAACATTCTTATATCATTTCTCCCCCATCTTGTAATTTCTGGGCTAAACAATTTCTGTTCTTCCAATCTTTCCTCATAAATCATGTTTTCTAAACTCTGGTGGCTCCTCCTTTTCTCTTTCTGACTCTCCCCAGTAGGTCCATGTCTTTTTTGAAAAAAGGTAGTAAGAACTGGCACAAAACTTCAGCTGAGACCTTATTATCAGTAGTTCACTTTTCTCATATACAACCTTCCTGTTCATTCATCCCAGTAAGATCCTGGTTTTTTCACAGTGCAGGGGGCTTGGTGACAGATGTCACTGATATGTGACGGGGGATCATTATACCTTCTTGTTCTAAAGAGTATTTACGTGTCAGCTGTGTTACTACTTTAAGAACTCATTTTCTATTATTGTTTTTGGCTTTCTGCACACATATGCACAATGATAACATGTGTAATGATTGTGGAAGCTGCACCATAAACCCAAAGTATTTATACCACACAAAAAATAAAGTGATAGCATTGCCTAGCTGGCAGCAAAATACAGGCACTATTCATTTCTTATCTGGAAGATGAAGGAGGACAGAATCAGCGCTATGGTGAATCAATGTTGGAACCCACTGGCAGCAACATCATGTACATGAAGCAGGATGTGTGCTGAAAAGGAGAAAAATAGAAATAGGTTTTCAAAATTATATTTTATTATCATTATTCAGGAAAAAATAATGCCAATTACTTACTTTAAAAGTTGTATATACTGATTTGTATGATCAGAGATAATATGTGTTTCATTGTAAGCTGTATATTTTGTTAACATCAATGAACAGCTAGAGCATTTTCATTTCACTTGAGCAGTCAAGCTGACACATGGAAAACTAAAAATACTATTTAAAATTATACACAAAAAATATTACAAAATGGCCATAACAACATCTGTTTAGATCAGTCCATAAAGACTGCTACAAGAGATTCCTTCAAACATTTATTCATAATGCTTTAAAATTCATAATGGTATTATTTCAGAAATTTCAAAAATGGAAAAGTGAGAAAAGCTATATGGAAAAATTCACAAGGCAAAAACAGCAACTGAATTATTTATGTTTGTACGAGCAAAGCATTCTAAATATATATAAAGTTTTGGTGGTATTTTTTATTTCCCTAGCTTATACATTTTTAGACCTCAATGTAAAACTGAAAGAATTAGTATTACTATAGCAACCAAGATCCAGCCCTGCATATATACTCCACAGAGAATAGTAATTTTTATCTTAGAGAGTAAAAATCAACAATACCTAACCTGGGTTTAAGGTGGAATACAGAACACAGGAAATGGATTTTTTTTCTGAATAAGTGCAGACACCTGAACTGGTTATCAAAACACCCTTTATGATCATGAGGGATAAGTAGCCATTTTGAGAGTCTGATTCAGCATATA
>VYZW01008095.1:1915-14141 GCA_013401315.1 Balaeniceps rex
AGAAATATTTGTAACAGAAAATGGGCTGATCATTCTCCTGTAAGTGATGGGGAAGGCTTCAGGTCCCTGTATGATTTTTTTTTAACTCAGTTCTATTTGAGGCAAAATCCCATTACTTTTAGCATGAGCTAAGTACAAAGGAAGGATTTTTGGCTCAGATACTGCATGTAGAATTGGATATACATTTATATCCTTTCAGCAAAACACTTTTTAGTCCAGAAGCTCTCATTTGATTTAGGTTCTGTATGACTAATTATGCATAGTGCCCTATGACTGTAGTTTGAAAATATTGATTTAAAATTGCCTCCTACATTTAAGTGAGTGTTACTTGAATTTAGGATATGCTTCATCTTTTACTACAGGTTTTTTACATAAAAGTGGAAGTACATTAATTTTAATAGCTAGAGATAATGCTGTAAGAAGAATTCTCCAGAGCACTGACCTTTAGAGATAAAGGTCGCAATGCAGATCTCATTTGATGTGTTAAAACCCATAGGATATTATCAGTGGCATCACTTTTTATCATGCTTCAAATCTTGCCTAATTAATTAATGTGCAGTGTATATCCCAAAGAAACAGAAAGGCTTCCTTTTCGGTTTATTGCTGAAAGGGCGGCTCTGGCAGAACATACCTAGTTTTGACTAATGAGATTTCCCAAGAGGTTATTCTCTAAGATTATCTGCTTATTTTTATAGTGTATGAAGGTGATCCTAATAGGGTTGTGAAGAGATACAGAACTGGGAACGCACAGAGGAAAAGTAAACAATTTACATGAAGAGGCTGACATTAACTACAATTATGTAGATCTGTTGTGTACAGGTGTTCCTGTCTCAAACATAAAGATTGGGCCCTACCACAGTAATTCAAACCATATTTTAAAATATGTTCCTCTACAGCAGAAAAATGTCATGTATCTTTCAAGTGATTATGTTACAATAACANCTAATGAGATTTCCCAAGAGGTTATTCTCTAAGATTATCTGCTTATTTTTATAGTGTATGAAGGTGATCCTAATAGGGTTGTGAAGAGATACAGAACTGGGAACGCACAGAGGAAAAGTAAACAATTTACATGAAGAGGCTGACATTAACTACAATTATGTAGATCTGTTGTGTACAGGTGTTCCTGTCTCAAACATAAAGATTGGGCCCTACCACAGTAATTCAAACCATATTTTAAAATATGTTCCTCTACAGCAGAAAAATGTCATGTATCTTTCAAGTGATTATGTTACAATAACATGAGAATTAGGCCTGTAAATACTGTATTCACAAACTGAAGCAAATACATACCCTCACCTTTCTTTTTGCTCCCCTGCTAATGACTAGTTCATGAAATAATCTGAATAGAGTAGTGCAGAAAATTTCTAGTTGGCATTGGCTTCAATTCAATTAATTTATTCTCAGGTGGGGTAGATGGGACCTTGTATTTGCAAGGCACATAGTCTGGTCCTCGTCTCAGTTGTTTCTTAATTATCAAGATAGAGTGCTTGATGCACTTGCAGCTTCTAACTTTCAGATGCATTGCCAAACCTATTTCATTATTGGATTTATAAGCTGCACTCAAATGGTGTAGTCTGGTATTAGTGCTATCAGCACAAGAGCCTGTCTTCATCTATCAGCTAGAGGAAGAACAACAGCATGGCAGAGGGACAATTTCATGTGAAGGGTGGGATTAACCTCATCTAATTTCAAACACTGACAGTGTGAACAGCTACATCTCAACTTGTTGCTGTAGCTCCCTCTTTAAATGGAGAGAGTAAAGCTATTTTAGTCTGTACTCGCCTGACATGCTTTCAGTGTCTACTTTATAATGAAATATTTGAATGAATATTTGTCAGATAAGTCCTACCTCAAGGGCGAGCAGGCTAATGAGCTCTCAGAAGGATGGACGATCCCACTGGAAGGAGCTGGACTGAAACACAGGTTCAAATCTTTGTTCAGTCACAGCCTTTCCATTTGGATTTTAGGTGTTGTCCAGACTTGCTATACTTCAACTTCCCATATATACAATGTAGGTGACAAATAATGTTTTACAAGTAGAACCATTTCTGTAGCTGTGTGACTTTACAGCCGTGCAGCTGCATTAGTTTTGGTTTGTGTTGCCTGTTTAAATACCTGTGGTCATGATGACTGGAACAATGAAAGCCTGAGTTCGATAAACCTCTAATCTCTGCTTGCCAAGTGGTAAATTTTAATAAGCATGAACTCTGCCTCATGAGTAAGGGTATAGAAGAGACAAAAGGGCTCTGTGGATTGTAATGGCTCATGTCCACAGTGAGAGTGACACGCTTTTCTAAATAACGTGGAAATGGGCAATGAATTTTAATGTGAGTAGCATCTTCTGCCAGCTCACTAAGTATTCCCCTTTGCATTATAGTAATATGGCACTTGGGCCCAGAACACAAGTAGAGTGAAAGTGCCACCATTTGCTTGAATATATGCTTTTTTTTAGTTTCTAAATGAAGCAGCCATTCCCAAACATACAATGAGGGAGAGTAGTTTAGCAAGTGTTGTCTGTGTAACCCTTTTCAGTGTTTCTTGCCTTGCTTGTAATTTAGATTGTGGAGTGCTAGTTCTATAACAATTTAGTGGTCCTCACCAAATGTGCATCTTTACGCAAGCAGTAAAGGTTGTCTGGTTTGTTTTAAATTGTGAAAGGCTGACTGCTGATGCAGGCGTTCTCATCAGTGCTGTCTGAAAAGCTGCTGTGTTACTGCAATGCTTCTTGCTCCATCTGTGGTCTCCTAGCAACTTTGCCTTGTGCCTAATGTCTACATCAGACTCTCGAAGGTATATAATACCCTATTTCAGGCTGGATAACTTCAAATTAGAAATTTCTTTGGGTTCAAAAGGAACAGTTCCACAAAAGAAACACTTGCATTAAGAGACTTTTTTACTAAAAACAACCAACAGGCCAGTACAAGAGTTCTTAGTTTCACAGGCTTACCAACATTAGGGCAACACAAGTGCTGTGGGGAGCATTCAGAGATGCATGTCTCAGCGGGAAGCTTGGTACTTTTTCTTGAGCNTGGGTCCCTGGACTTGCGGAGAGTTCATGATACCATACCTCAGTTTGGCCCAGTGCCTTTGGAAATGTGAAATGAGAGGAGCTGATCTGTATCAAAGCACATCTCCCCAGACATCTGGGAAAGTGCAAGTTTTTTTAGGCTACCCTACAGGAAAATTCATTTTCCTCAGCCCTCCAGTCATTTTCACTCAAGTGCTTCCTTTTGTCTGATTTTAAGAATAATCTGTATCAATTGCTTTAAAAAACCAAAACCACAGTCATTATTTGCAGCTTCTATTCTTTTGAAGGGCCTTTGTCATATCCAGTTACATATTACACTCACTGTATGACAGTGTTACTGCATATGTGTTGCAATAACAAGGGTAAGTGGGGTTTCGTATGACTAGTGGGTGCACAACAGCAGCTTTGTGGAAGAGGCTGGTCTGAAAATTAGATTAATATTTATTCCACTGAAGAAGGAATTTTCCCAAAGAGTTGGTTATTCTTTCAGGTGACATGCATTTCTTCTTTTAATCAGGTACTTAGCTAAAGTCTGCAGCAGATGATAAATGTAGACTTTCAAAGCTATCAGGGCTCGATTCTGCACAGGATAAGGGTCAGCCTGCTGTGCATGCAATTGCAGGGCACAGAGGCATGATATCAGGATTGGCAACCCAGTGCAAGCCCAACTTGAGTTAATTATTTAGAAGGCTACGAAGATATTCTGTTTCTGACTGCTGAGAGGAAGAGACCTGAAAGACGAGCAGAGAGATAATTAATAACATGAGGATCACTGAGAACAGGTTTTGTCTTTGGACCTGGCCATTCTCCTCTCATGCCATTGACATGACCTGGCCATTCTCCTCTCATTCTCCTCTGGCATTACTGTCTGTGAGTAAGAAGCACAAACACCTTTCTGTCTATGCTTGTCTCCATGGCAAAGATAAAGCATACCTGTAGAAACTAGGTTAGGTACCCAGGGCACCTTGTGGACTTTTCATTAGTTCACAGTGAGTTCTGCATGTTCACAACTCTTTGTGACTCATAGTATTTAGATTTAGATGAGTACAGAAATGCCTCTGTAATTCAGTCGTATGTCCTGTTGTCTAATGCAGACAAAACCTTACTATGATGGCTGCACCTAGCTCGTAACTTTGTCCTAGTGCCCCACAGTGAGCAGATACTTTCATTTCCTTCTCCAGGTGATATAAGTACATGCACAGGGAACACCAGAGAGGGTTTCAAGATTTAGATTCCCGCATGGGATTTGTGGCCACAGGATGTGCAGCTGGATCGTGGGGTTAGGTTTAAGGTCACGGTGTGACATCTGTCACTGGTCTGATTCTCACGGTTCAGCAGTCATTCCAGACACAAGTGCCTCCAAGTAATACTCCAGATGTCTGGCTAGTAGTAGAGCTGGTTGGGAATTTTCCATGGAAAACTCTTTTGGCTGAGAGCACTGAATGATCAAAACCAAAAGCTTTCATAGAAATATCTTGCCACATTTTCATCAGGCAAATTTACCAGATTTTGCTGAATTTCTGATCAGAAAAAAGCTTGCTCCAGAATAGTAAATAGATCAGTTACTAGGACAATCACCTGGAAAGAAAAGACTTTAAACAGAGTAGAGCATTGAAGTTGTATCCTTTATGAAAAAAACCTGCATTCTTGGTTATCTTGGATTCAAGATATCCTATGATACAGTTTTGCCCCTGGGCTTGGGTTGGGGCTCTTTGTGCAGCTGCTGAAACTTCACATTCTGGTTTTGACTGTTCCAGTCAGTGGAGAATTTCCATCCTGAAGGTGAAATTTTCTATTGTTATTATTGTCAATGAGTCTTTATTCAGACAAAAAGAAAGCAATAATAACAAGAACAACAGCAACACAACCCACCAGGTGAATAAATAATTAAATCTGTGGTGTACACAGGAATTTCAGGAGGTTGACATTGTTACGTCTTTACAAAGGGAACAATGGACAAAAGTCCTTAGAAAGTCAGAATTGCCATATGTATAGTGATGTTATATATTTACATAAAAAAGGAAAAAAACCCATATAATTTAAAATTATCCATGAATAATTAAAGAATTGGGCTAGGGAACCCAGGGTAGCTGAGTGATGAACTTTTATTTCTCCTAAGTCCTAAATATCTGTTCTCTTCTTCCCTCAGTGTGTCTTGCCGTCATATAAAAATTAAAAGTGAGGTTTCCACTATCAACTACAAGCCTATTTTTCTTGTCTCCTGAGATGGAGAAGTGATGGAAAACATTACACAAAAACTAAATAAAAGTAGTGGTATTAGATAATACACAAACCTACAAGGACTCACAGAAGATAAGCAGTAATACACTGAGAAACAAGCACAGATTTTGCATAAAAATAGTGCTTTATTGGCTCTTATGCAGTTTGACCTCATAAGCGTTAACAGAAATTGCAGCTAGACTTGAATTGCCACCTCACTGAGTTAATAGGCACAGGTGATCCCAGAGGCTTCTGAGTGGGACGTAGAGGGGAAAATGCCTTGCCCTTTGCCGCTGTAGAGGTGGTTGCTACCTGAGCATCTGTGTTTCCAGCTGCTGAGATGCTGTCAGGCAGCTGCTGCCCTGTGCTGCATTGCTACAGCATCTGCTGCTCCTTTCAGTGACTGAGCTGTCTGCACCTGCTTTTTGGTCTGCCTGCTTTAAAATGAAGGAAACCTCTTCTGGCCAGTGCTAGTGATATTTATTTATTATTGTCGTCTCAATTATGTACATTGTCTTTTCTACACTGGGCAATATTTTTGTTTCAGAACCACCATTACATCACTGATGTCCCTTCATTTTCTTTCTCTCTTCCAAGGGTCCAAACAGTGGAATCCCCTAATATGAATGTTTTAAAATATCTGGGGCAATAACGTGCCATAAATTGCAGTTTTTAGCAGTGAATAGGGCAAATCTACCTCCTCCTTTGATCTGATCCTCCCCTAGAAGCAAGAGGTGGTGCTATGCCTCCAGGAACCCTCCAGTATGGAGAAGTAATACATCCTCCTGGATAATGCAACTCAGCTATTCATGTGCTAGGAGACAGTGCTAGCATAGCTCCCTCTCACCCTGATGCAGGCAGGAGAAAAAGATTGAAGAAAGGGCCTCTTTCCATCTCCTCCTTCTCCCCTCTCCTTTGTCTCCTACTGCAAGAATAGTTTTGGGTAAGGTGCAAAAAAAATGGAGCTGAGCTGCATGCACTTTTTAATACTGCATACCTTCTGTTACACATTTAAAGGGCATAGCTCTCCTCTCCATCACCTATTAGTTATCTTGCCCCTTTAATATAATTTTACTCAGAGGATTATGCTAACTGCAGGAAAGAGCCCCCTGACACAAAGCTTTTCTGTGTTGTGAAGAAGAACACCTCAGTAGTGCTTGTCTTTTCTGACCCTGGATTGCAAGCAGAGCCCTGCACAGAGTCCCAGAAGAGCTGCCTGTGGGTTGTCTCATGGAGAACAGTGTCTTTCTCAGCCCCACTGGGGAATCCTGTAGATATGTTAATCTTTATGCAGATCTGGCTCCATACTCTGGCATCCGCAGTTGTGGTGGGTTGCCCCTGGCTGGATGCCAGGTGCCCACCAAAGCCGCTCAATCACATCCCCTCCTCAGCTGGACAGGGGAGAGAAAATATAATGAAAGGCTCGTGGGTCGACATAAGGACAGGGAGATCACTCACCAATTACTGTCACGGGCAAACAGACTTGACTTGGGAAAGTCAGTTTAATTTATTACCAATCAAATCAGAGTAGGGTAATAAGAAATAAAACCAAATCTTAAAACACCTTCCCCCCACCCCTCCCTTCTTCCCGAGCTCAACTTCACTTCTGATTTTCTCTCCCTTCTCCCCCTGAGCAGTGTAGGGGGACAGGGAATGGGGGTTGTGGTCAGTTCATCACACGTTATCTCTGCTGCTCCTTCCTCCTCAGGGGGAGGACTCCTCACACTCTTCCCCTGCTCCAGCGTGGGGTCCCTCCCATGGGAGACAGTCCTCCACGAACTTCTCCAATGTGGGCCCTTCCCACGGGGTGCAGTTCTTCACAAACTGCTCCAGCATGGGTCCCCCATGGGGTCCCAAGTCCTGCCAGCAAACCTGCTTCAGCGTGGGCTCCTCTCTCCACGTTGTCACAGGTCCTGCCAGAAGCCTGCTCCAGCGCGGGCTTCCCATGGGGTCACAGCCTCCTTCGGGCACATCCACCTGCTCTGCCGTTAACCTCCATGGGCTGCAGGGGGACAGCCTGCCTCACCATGGTCTTCACCACTGACTGCAGGGGAATCTCTGCTGTGGCACCTGGAGCACCTCCTCCTGCTCCTTCTTCACTGATCTTGGTGTCTGCAGAGTTGTTTCTCTCACATATTCTCACTCATCTCTTCAGCTGCTGCTGATGTCACGCAGCAACTTTTCCTCCTTCTTAAATATGTTATCCCAGAGGTGCTACCACTGTCACTGATGGGCTTGACCTTGGCCAGTGATGGGTCCATCTTGGAGCCAGCTGGCATTGGCTCTATCATACATGGGGGAAGCTTCTAGCAGCTTCTCATAGAAGCCACCCCTATAGCCCCCCTCCCACCAAAACCTTGCCACTCAAACCCAATGCAACAGTTATGGGATCTTTAGAAGCAGCTGTCAGCATCTCCTCTGTAAGATTAAGAAGAAAGTGTATTTGTTAACAGCAATTCTCTTCTTTTCTTCCCCCATTCCCTCCAACATGCACACTTCTGAGAAGAAAAGTCAAAGTCTGCAGTTTTATGCACCAGTTAAAGAACTCTATCACATAACTGTTGTCATTATTCTGTGCTAAACAGTGAATCATTACGCTGTGCTATATTTGAGTGAACAGTTCAGATGGGGGGTGGATGCTGGAGGATTATACTTGGCCTTCCCTTTGAATCTGACAAGTTAAAAGCGACATTGTTCAACTGTTTCAGAATAGTTTAGTTCCCTAAGGAAGAATGTATTTCCTGTCGTAAATAAATCCATAAACTAAATGTTTGATGGTATTTCAGCTTCCTTTCATATGAAACATAGAGTATTTTGGAAAAAAGTGCCAATACTTCAGAGGAACTTGTGACAGCTTCTTCTGTTCAAATATCTCCCTTAAATTTAAACTAGGGTAAAAGTCATTAATGTAAACAACCATCTTTAGAGGCTTCATATTTAATAACCTGAACTTTTTTTTTTAAAAAAAGAACAATCTCCATGTTTTGGTATATCTCATATTTGGGTTTTGGCTTTGCTTTAATATTTTAAAAAGAGGGGAGAGGAGAGTCAAAGACATTAGTTTTTAATGGAGAAGAAGAGAAAACAAGGCACAAATGGTCTAAGAATGTTCAGTTAATTAAAGGGCTCTTTGGCTTCTTCCTAGCATGTGACCTATTTGATTAGGTCAATAAAAAGAAGGGAAAGTGGTAGAAACAAAAGTGGTTTAGGATGTACTGGGATTTCTCCTGCCTGGCAGAACTTGGAGGGTCCCAAGTGATAATCATCCTGAAGGAAGACATGATTTTTGTCTGGGTTTGAAGCTTTATTACAGGAAAAAGAGTCAACCCTGAGGAGGAAGATGGGAAGTGATGTATTTCTGAGATCCCATTTTTCCTTCCTGCAAAATCTCCACACCAGGAAACAAAAGGCCCTGGATAATTTCTTACTGGGATATAGTTTTTCTAGAGTGAGCAAGATAATTCTTGACATTTAGCTAAATATTCTAATACTGGTTAAAGCCTTCACCATTGTCTTAAAATCTAAAATGACAAAACCCAATTAAAACAAAGCTTATCAAAAGTCATAGAATCATAGAACAGTCCAGTTTGGAAGGGGCCTTGAAAGATCAGCTGGTCCAACTTTTTGTAGGAGAGGAAGCCTAGATGAGATTATCTAGCACCCTGTCCAATCGCATCTTGAAAGCCTCCAGCAATGGGGACTTCAGCACATCCCTGGGGAGGTTGTTCCAGGGATTATTTGTTCTCACTGTAAAAAATTTCTTTTTTATGTCAAGATGTCTTAAGTCAGTGCAAATTGTACCTCTTGCCCTTTGTCCTCTCCTTGTGGCTCCTTGTGAAGAGGACAAGGTATTGTAAGCCCTGAAATTTTGTAGTGGGATGAAGACAATTCCATTATTTCTAACTCCAGAATATCAGTCTCCATTTCCCTGGGCTATCTGTGAATAGGAACTGAGGTGAAAATTAAGGTGAAAATTAAAAGAAAGTTATGTGGAGTTCAAACTTAGTTTTTTTATTTCTGTATGTGTTTACCACAAATCCCCACGTCTCTTAGGAAGCTATTTGATATTCAAATGTACAGTCTCCCTTTTCTTAAACTTTTGGGGAGAACAAAGCATGATTACATTCTGTTTGGCACTGTCTGAAACCTTTTCTCTACTGTAATTAGAATAAATTTTTCGTAGGCTTCAGTGGGTCCTTCATTTAACCCCATTTGTCTCCAGGGTACCATCCCTTGCATACTGGGCTCTGTCTTCAAGCGTTATGTCTGCTTTCAGGGCTACATTACTGAACTAGATGGTCATTTGGTCTGATAGAGTACGGTTGTTCTTACATTCTTATCTAATTTATTGCCTGTTACTAGTCACAGACCTCTGCAGCTAAATGTCAACTTCTTTTTCTGAAAGAATGGCACATTTAATAGCTAGGATAGCTCAGATAACAAAAACAACAAAAGAGAGTGCAAAAATTCTGTCTGCTATGACTGAGGTCATGGTATCTATTTCAGTCTGATTACGCTACAACATTTTATGGTGGCTTATACACTGCCATTTCCTCCCCAACGGACTCACAGGGAGCTTGTGAAATTGCTAATTATAAATATATAGAGGAGACTATAACATCCTTCTTCTGTTCTCAGAGCTTTCATTATTTCTGAGCGTTTGTCAAATAATTTTTAGCCTTTTTGTTTTTCATGAGCTCTTCCTTGGTTTTTGCCATTTGTTGCATTGTGTGTATTGGTTACCTAAATTATGTGACATTCTTGCCCCCTGGACAGAGGAAAAACTTTTAGTGCATGAGAATGAATGGCAAATAGCTAAATAATAAAGCCTACTCTCGTTCACACACGAAGACTATCGTTTACAGGAGGCGAGGTTAATTTTGCAAAGATCCGTTCCCCAGTGAACACAGTGAGTAAGTTTTTTGGTCTGATTGTTCACGACTAGAAAGAAACGAACAGCCATTCAGAATCAAAATGCTTGTTTGCAAACGTATCTTTTGCAGAATGGAGAAAGGTTATTCTCATAGTAGAACTGTCTCTCCAGTTATGTCTGCACATACTTACGGAGCAACACTCTACAAACTGTAAACTATAAGACAGTGCAGAGTTTCCAATCTAGTTTTCAGTGGGGCTAACCATGGCATCCTGGATAGTGGTAATATAGGGCTCAACTTACCTTGACTTAAAAGTGTGAGTCAGGTATATCATCCTTTTTCTGTTTTTGACAGTTCTGTAAGTAGAGCCATCTGAGATTTCCTTTTTTCTTTGTTTTTGATGAAATGTTTTGTGCATATGAAAACACAGATTCTTTTAAACCAAGACTTCTTGTGAAGTGCATTAGTTTTAATGATCTTTTAATAGAACAAAAAGTTCTATGGTTTAGGACGGCATTTCTGGAAAGATAAAAAGGCATTAAGAGCAGCCAGTGGTTAAGTGGAGTGTAGAAAACCAAGCTCAGTCTCCATGGCTTACATTAGGCAAAGGTGAATGTCCCACACTCCAGGTGAGTGAGTACCATTAAGCCCAAAATAGCGTGATGGCTGCTCTTCAGCCTGTCATGGTTTTCTCATTTCATATTTTGAAGGACCTCAGTTTTGTTTTGCAGAAAAGATGCTTAAAAACTGTAATTTATACAAAATTGAATGTTTTTCTTGCTAACCCTAACAAGAAGCATCATCATTGCACAGCCCACATAACACTAATATTAAAATGAAATCTAAGCTCTAAACGATGTTTTGCAAAAAGAATGAAAAGGTTTTTGAAGAAAGTAAAAAGTGAGAAATAAGTGCATGTTTTAGAACCTTGTCTATGTTTAGTAGACATCCAAACCCCCCAAAATTACTTTATAAATGCCTCTGTTTGGAGCTATGACCAAATTGCAACAAATGACTACTTTTAGTTTGGTCTTCTGAAGACAGGAAAGTGATATGGAACCCTGACAGCTTCCTAAAAATTCTTCTTGATACCCTCCCCTCCTCCTCCCCAAAAAAGGAAAAGGAGAAAAAAGCCAATAGGAAAAACTTGGTAGAGGTGATAGTACACCCCTGAACAGCAAATCCACGTGCATAAGAACCAAACAGCAGGTTTACAGGCTGTAGAAAGGACTGAAATTTGTGGACATTTCTGTGACACAGGTCTGTGATACCTGTTTTTCTGCTGCTTCCTTTCCAAGAACACCAGCAAAGAGCAAATCTTTAAATGGACTTGTGGTTTCCTCAGCAGGATGCAGGGGTTATGCAGATGTGAATATAGTTTATTTTGCCATCTAGATAAAGCATTCATTTTAATTCATTCTGTTTGCAAACATTTCTAAGTCCATCTCCTGATGCGTCTTGCACAGTAATGAAAATGTTATGAATAATGCCCTCACATCCTGATGCAACCACTTCCTGAGCATATTGCCAATTTAGTGGGACAAGGTTCCAAAATGAGAACGTGACTCGTGTTCTCTCATTACTTTGGGCTAACAGAAGATGATACCTTTATAGCCCAATGCCATTACAGGAATTATAGTTTTCCCATGTTTGCTGTGACGCATCTGGAATTCTTACTGGTGCATGAAAACCAGATATGCATCTTTGTCTGTTGCTGGCATGTCTCACTATGGGCTTAGCCTATCAAAACTTAACTTACACTGGTCCCCCCTCCCCACACTCCTCCTCTCCCATTCCTTTGATTTTTCTTGTATTGGAGATTTACTTTTAAGGCATTTTCTTGTTCTCTACTTTTAAGGCAAGATTCTCATTTACTCCATGTGATTATGCCCAGGCATNGCCCTGAAAGAGGCCTGTGTTTTATCTTGTATCATGCCCTTAACTGCTACAGCCCCTCTTCCTTTCCCGATAGCTGTTCTCCTTAAAGCCAGGCATCCTAACCATCCCACAGTATACTGCCCGCTCACCATCTTGCATTGCCCTCTGCTGTCCTACCTTGCCTTTGACCCAAATACTTTTTCAGGCAGCCTTTAAGTCAGTG
>VYZW01008096.1:5468-23394 GCA_013401315.1 Balaeniceps rex
AAATTAGGTTATTACTCTCTGAGGGTGCCTATTTCTCTATAATGTTTGTAGCAGCAGCGCGGACAACTAGCTCAGATGAATCGCCTGGCGTTGGGTGAGATGATGAATACCCTTGTGATGGGCCATGGGGGAACTCCGAGAGACTCAGATTTGGATGTGCAGGATGGATAAAGGAACCTGACTCTGTGGCTCTGAGGCCAGTTTCTTTCTGTGGGAGCACCCAAAGTCAGAAGAAGTTTTCTTGTATTATGAGGAAGTTAGATACTGTGATTCAAAAGAAAGGAATTTAAAATATTTCAGAGATTCTGACTTTGCCTCAATGAATGTGGTACACTGGGTGAGGCAGGTAAACATATTTAGAGTTTTTTAATGTTTATAATTACACCTTTTTCTGGTCTGGATGTGGGCACTTTTCTGAAACACTGGAAGAACCCTTGTAAACCCTATATTGTTGTTTTGACATCAAATATTACAGAAGGGATAACTCTGGATATAACTTATCTAGAAGGCTGGGACTTTGGACAAAGTATGCAATTTCTCCTCAAGAACTACTATTCAATGTAAGACTACTTCATGGAGCCAGAGATAGGAATAATAGCTTATTGAAAACCTGAGAAACTACAATCATACAGGTCTGGAAAGTCCCCAGTAAAGGGTGACTTGGTCCGGGTAGCACTAAATGATGTATTTCATGTCATATAGAAGCACCTCTTGCTTTCTGTGATGCTAGTAAATAAGGCCAGACTGCTAGTAAATGAGGCCAAATGCAAAACCAGATTGTTTGTCCCAAGGCAAGTTCTTCTTTTTTAATATATGCTTTCATCTTGTATTGGAACAAAAATTTTAAAGTATTTGTAGAAAGAATAGGCCTTTAAAAGATCATTGAAACATTTTGTTTTGACTTGTTCTAATAGTAATCCACACCTGCCTACAGTTGTCTGATGTCTCTTCTGATCTGTGATTTGAGTTATGTGAGGATCTGAGCAGTCACTCGCCATGTAGCTGCAGGGTTAGCAACATTGGGTTACAACTGCATCAGGTCAAGATTTGGTTTTCACTGTATGGTAAATCTTTCATTGTCTTTACACTCTGTCTTTGAATTTTGGGCAGTTGAAGGTGTGAATCAGACGGCTCACATCCTTGGTGGCCTTCAGGAGTGTCCTAGGATGTCAGATAGTTTACCTTCAACCTCTGGTTATCAGCAGAAGATGTTCAGTATAAAGGCAGGTACCTCTGAAATGCCTCTGGAGATTCCTGCTGCAAGGCAGAGCTAAAACTGCTTAATCACCAAGTTATCCTTTTACAGTCCTTTTATAGTGGTCTGGTAAACGGCTAACCACACACACTGAGGTATGTTTAATTGCCCTCCTAGAGCAGGAATCACATGTGGACATCGCTTCCATGATACTGTAGCCATTGCTCCATATGTGTTACTCATAAAAAGCATTGATGAAAGTTGGCCCTACTAGCAAAACTGACAGGTAAACTGAAGTTTACGTAAGCTGAAGTTGCAAGTATCAACCTGAGGGTGGTGGCTAGTGCTTGGTGTGCAACCTGAGCAGGCTGGGAAGCAAGAGAGGTTGTACCAGGTGCAAGAGGATCTAGATAAAGCTGGAATGAGAAAATCTCAGACAGGGTTCCCATAAAACAAAGATAAGGGTGAAATGTGTTACCTAAGCCATCTTATCATGATACAAAAGAGGATAAAGACCTGGCAATGAGCATGGTGACCTTAGATGAAGCCTTTTGGAGTTTTATGTCATTCCATTTTTCCCAGACTCATGTGGCTTACCTTTAGAGTTAGAAGTCACTAGGCCAAACATCCAACTTTGCTTGGGTTCAGTAAATCTGTCCAAGCTATTGTCTCTAAACCCAGCTGCGGTTGTTCTTTGGACAAATCAGTGGGCTGAGACCTCGCAACTAAAAGTCTGTTGGCATTGCAGTGCTTGGGACCTTGACACTGACACAATGACAACACCACAGGAAGAGCAACAACCCCCATCACTGTTGCTGGTGATCACCAACCACCGTGGAAAAAGACATTAAATGGTTACGGCACATCCCAGGTGCAATTCACTATGGGATCAAAGAATTAAGGGAATGTTTCAGTTCAGGATAAGCTGACCTCAGATAGATTTGCTTTGATTGTCTTAATGGGTTTTATACGTTTCGAGCAAAAATGATATTTTTCCATAGGGAAAACACTTGGAGAATTTCCGATCAGTGCAACTCGCAAGGAACCTTCTTCATTTAATCAAATACTTGTCAAGCACACTTCACACATCTCTCACAGCAATTAAAGGAGCCATTTTCCTGAATTAAGGAAGGTGTTTGGTTAGACATTATTTTAAATATAAAATATGACATGTTTTGTCAAGAGTATCTTTAAAATTACAGTCTTGCTTTGTGCTCTGATTTTCTCTCTGTGACTGGTTGTTTAGAACTGAAATCGCTTTTAGGGCAATAATTTAGCATGTTTTTAATTAGTTTGCTATTTGCCTCTGATATTTTGCTCAATAAAAAAACCTGGAAAATATTTTTTCCTGCAAAAGTGCTACATATCAAAATTCAGACACTGCCACGGAAAGGTGCAGTACATTTATGACCTTGTGTGATTAGTGATCTCTGTAATCTAATCTTAAGGTACTTTAATGGACTATAATTATCTTCAGTGTATAGTTACTGCCTTTCCTGGGATTGATTTAAAATTGCCTCAGGAAGCAAGTGCTGTGTAATTATCTGATAAGAACTAAACTTGATACTCTGACTGGAAACTTTTGGAAACACAAAAATAAATATAGTTCAGGACAAAACTTACTGCTGGCCAGCTTCAGAAATGAAATCTATTCTCACAGGCTGTCTCTGCAGCAGCAGATAAAGAAGAAAAGGGGAAAAGCTTACAACCAGTTTCAAGATATCAGCCTAATTTAACAAACTTAGTGGAAGGTGGTCTTGTCCTCTGCCACAGATGTTCTTACGGAATCATAAGAAGAGAGGAAGGTGGAGGAGAGATATGTGTGAAATCCTCTTACCCAGATGCTAGACAATAGGTTTCATAATAAAATAAACAAGGTGCTCAGGAGATGTGTTTATGGAAATTAGTGACTGCCGGAAGGGATGTAGGTTTTGCAAACATTCAGCAAGTTGTCCCCTGACTCTGGGAGTACGTGCTCTGTGCTAACACCAGAGTTTCCAGAAGAAGGCAACCCCCATCCTAATGTGACATTTGCGCTGGAGTCGATGACACAGGTAGGATCCATGCCATTTCAGGCTTCACGAAATTCATCACTTTTTAGTATTTAACATACGGTGCTGGAAGCACTGCTGTGTGTAGCATGTTCTAAGAAAATCAAAACATTCAATTGCTTTCAGATATATTGTTTAAAAATTCACTTTCTTTGCACTTTTCCTATTATTTCAAAAGTCTCTTTGTTCTTTGGACCTATCATAACAGTCAGAGATTCCTTGAGAAGTTTGCTGTCAGAGGCAGGATGGGACAGTAGACTCTCTTTATGTGTTGACTGCAGTAAGAGTTTGGGAGTTTGTATCAAATTAACGGGATGTCATCTCAAGGAATAATTGATTTTGTTTTTCTCTAAGAATATGAAGATACATAGATCCCATCTGTGCTGGGACAAGGAACAGTGGACTTCAGAGTGAACTTCAGGATGCTGAGTTCTTGACTTATGCTTTTTCCTTTCTTTTTGCTTGCTTTTAGCCTGGCTTGGTTGGGGCTGAAATGCTGTGTTTAGGAAAATGAAGTATGCTGATGAGCTGTAAAATGGGTCAAGCTTTTCCACATTCAACCCCAGTCCGTGCCTCATTGTCCAAAATGCATTGACAAGAGTTTGTGCCAATGGTATGGTGCTGACAATAGATGTGCTGTACCTCCAAAGGCTTCAGGAGCTGACAGCGGTCAAGCTTAGGGCAGGAGCCCTGTGCATGTCCAAGACTGTGGTTAAAGATGAGATATACAAGAGACCACACGGAGCCTGGAATTACAGAAATTTGTTTTAACTAAATGCCTGTTTTCTGTGAGAACACCTTTCCACTCCTTTTAGGTACTAGTGATTTATCTGCTGGGTTATCTAAATAGATAATGACCATGCAATGAATAAAAACTGATCTATCTGCAAATCGTGGAATATATGAAATCACTATGTTTTGAGGTTCAGACCTGTGGACAACCCAGTTCAGTTTCCTGTCTCTCAGAGATACCAGCACATGATGCACTGAAGAATGATGCAATATTATCCTATGGCAAAAAGGAGGTCTTCTTTAAGCTGGATGACATGTCAGTTATCTCCTGCAGTCTTCTAAAAGTGCCAGTGATAATTTTCTAACACAAAAGTTTTTGTACCTTCGACCACATAACTCAATTTTTGACCTTGTTATAAGGAATGAAGGTAAATCAATCTGTGAAATGGAAGTTGTTGGTTGCTTAAGGATTACTGACTGTGGCTAGATTATAGCTGGTGTAGAAAGGAGGCAGTCCATATGTACTTAACACTTCAAAAAGGTAAATTTCTTAAAGTGAAAGAAGTTAAAAGATAAAAATCAGTTGAGAGGAAAAAATGAGAGAGTAAAATGTGAATGGAGTTTGGAGCTTGGAGGGCTTTCCCACTGAAATACCACAATTCAGCAATCAGGGTGAGGGGGCGAAGAAAGCACTTGCAGCTTAAGGTCCATTCTGGTTCACTGGAGAAATGAAGGAAAAAGTTAGAAATAAAAAGAAAAAAAAGCAATGCAAAAAAGGGACAAAAAAGGAATTAGCTGGCAGTATGATATGGAATCTAAAAATATTGAGAAAGAACCACGCCTGGCAGAAGGATTTTCTTATGTAACTTTTTAGAAAAAGAAACCTTTGCAGTGTTACAGGCCCACTGGTAGATGAAGATGATAAAATCTATAATAATTATTCAGAAATGGTGGCACAATTAAATATTTAAAAAGAACAACCCTCCACATCAAAGTCCACATGTCATCTGAATATTTCCAGCTTGGTTAGCATGATATCAGTGTGGATTTAATACGGTATTCAATTAATACATAATAAGAGAACAGGAATAGAATGAACACCAGAGAGCATGGTTTACAGAAATAGGCTCTTGCCAAGCAAGACTTGTTTAATCATGATGAGATTACAAATTTAGGTGGTAAAGGAAGTGGTGAGCTTGATATACTTAGTCCAGGAGACTTTTGTAAGGCATTTAACCTAGTTTGCATTATATTCTGTAAAAGAATTAGTGATACTGTATCAGGGAAGTTCACATCAGTTGGATTAAAAACTGACTGGACACAGCTGAAGATGTAGTTACTGTAGAACAACTATCAGTTTTTTTTTTCTTTTTTTTCCCCAAAAACTGGGGTCTGCATGGCTTAGGAGTAAGCAGAAGCTATTCAATATTTTTATCTAGAAGCAGTGCAAACTCATTGCAGATAAAGTGTAGAGATGACAGAGGGCTGATGAAGTGGTAAATAATGAGGAGGCTTGGACACGATCTAGATAGCTTGACAAGTCAGCCCACTCAAAATAAGTTTGTTTTAATATCATCAAAGTAAGGTCAGGCAAGGTTTATATCTTTTTTTTATAACAGTTGCTGTAGCTGGAAAAAAACAGACAGAATTCAGGTATGTAAGCCCTTCCTAAGTTCATACATATAGGACCAACAAATGACAAGCAAACCTATAAACCAGGTTCCCTTCAGATCAGTGAGTACCATTTAAAAAACCCACAAACCCCGACACCCCTCCAAATCCAAAAAACCAGAAGTATTAATTCAAGGCTTCTGAGCAGCTCAGGTAAAATTTAAGCTTTGCCATAATGATGAAATAGATCCCTGACAGATGGTGGGTGGAGTAGGGCTGGGAGTGCACAAAGTGGGTTTCAGGGGACTAGAAGGGTCCACGGGACCCCTGTGAAGGGCCTTGTAGCAGCAGGTAACGTAGGATGGTCAGTGGCATTTTGCTGAGGCATTTGGAGATAAGACAGCGATGGCAAGGTGTCATGGGGGTTAGTCCCTGCCTCCCAGCCCGCTTCTGGGACCGCTTCCTTTGGCTCCACAGTCCCCAGAGAGTGGGTTGCCCAACCACAGCTTGCTGCTCTGTAGGGTGCCAGGCAAGGTGTCAGCTCAGGAGTGATGCTGCAGTTTCGCAGGGATTGGCTGCTGGGAGAGTTCAGCGAAGAAAAGTCTCACCTCTTCCCACCTCAAGCTCCAGACCAGTCATTAGTGGGGAAGTGAGTGTATTTTCCACTGATGCTCAATGCAGTTCTGTAAGCTGGCTGAAGTTTTCACTGTGGTACAAATCTAAGCAGAGTTGCTGGATTTTTGTTCTGGATATATAATTTACTAGCTGTTTTGAAGCTAATGTCACTTTCTTTTTATATTTACGAACAGCTGGGGATCATGAGGCAGCTGTTTAAGGAACTGTATTTACTTTTAGATGTAAACAAAATATTAAAGTGCCCTCCAGAAATCTCTGTGCTCACACAAGCATCTCATATTCTATATTATATGCATGAGTGTGTGAGTCGCTGCAGCTTGTTTCTGTCTGATACATTAGTTCTCCCTATGTAACAGGCTCTCTCTAGATAGAGCAATCTGCAGAGACTGGACACACAATTGCTGGAGGGTCACTCTAAAGTTGTTGTTATGGAAAAAAAATTCCTTTTTCTTTCCTCTTAGATGAGGAAGTTGAAAAAAATCTCCTTAAACATGAACTTTCCTTGGTAGATTTTCCTCATGGAAGAATTAAGGAAAATTAAAATAGACATTTTACACAACTTGGAAGAATTTGATGGAAAGATACAACACTGATAAACCGGATCCTGTTCTCCTTACTCATGCTGAGCACTGACAGATGCAGGAAGACATGCTTTCTTTCAACCTATCACATATAATTGCTTGCAACCTTAAAATTCTTCCTGAGTCACGCAGACTTTCCTTCCTACCAGGGAGAATGTCATTGACCTGTGTGCCCTTCCCATTTATTTTAAAAATGCAGAGAAGAGGACACTCTCTCCTGGAAGGTTAATTAGAGTGTTTGAGGTTTCTAGATTGTGACTCTCATTTTCACTAAATTATTTCATGTACAATCGCCTTACAGTCTTTCTAAGGGCTTTCCTTGGCCTTGTCAAAGGACTGGATGGGAGACAAATAGAGCAGATCTTTTGAATACAGAACAACAATTTGGCAGTTCAGGTGAAAATTCTCACAAACAGGTCTACAGATGTGTTAGAGACAGGCAGAGGGAGCAACTGAGAATGACCTAATAACTGTTTCCAGAGGGTTTGCTCATGAAGGGGTGGGGAATTGCCCATGAGCTGCATCCAGCCATCCCTGGGGCTTTCCTGACTCACACCACAGGAATTTTGGCCTTTCACCCCTGCAAGAACGAGCATGACATTTTAGTAGGAGTCAACTTTCTCAAAATGTGGGTGTTTTTTTAATCCTTTCAGCTTCAGTTGAGATCAGAAGGTTGTAGGTGGACAATTCTTTATGGGGTTCCACTGCTTCTGGTTGTGGCCATATACAGAGACAGTGAAGAGGCATGAGAGTAGCGGGGACTTAATTTAATGAGGGGGTTAAACCAATCCTTCATCCGTGCTGGCTTCTTGAGAGTTGGGCTGGAGATAGGGCTCATTCAGAGGAGCAGATGGCAGATATGGGAAAGCAGGTGGGAATTACGGCACTGCATGGGGACAACAACATGGCCCGAGATGGGGCTTGTGAGAGGCAGAGGGCTTGAGCCTCTCCTATTCAAAGGCCTTCAGCACACAACTAGCAGGAGCCTCACCTTCCTCCCTCCCATGCCTGCCTTTACATTATGGCTGTGTCCATCTTGGGTGGTTTGTGTCTCTATCTGGGCTCTTCTCCTGAAGCAATTGACATGCATCTAGCAATGATATGTACTCTCCAGCTACATTAACCTTATAACTTTGGCGTTCTGAGACAGCCTAAGTTTATATTGATTCAAACACTTTATAAATTTGGGTTATATCCATATTATCAGAGGAAAATTTTTATGATTACATGACAAGATGCCAGAAAAAACCCAAACAATCTGAGACTTATTAAAATCAGCAGTATGTACTGAGAAAAATCAATAAGTAATTTGCCCAGAGAATCCCAAAGAGAATGCATGTTTTTTGAGACTTAGAATAACTTTTCTGTATTGATTACTAAAGTATTCTGAACAGGGAGAAATGTAAATACAGGGATGTTGCTCCTCTGAAGTTCAGTGGGAGGAGGATCAGGCCCCAAGCTGGCAGCTTTGGGATTTAGAAAGGTATGCTCTGCTGCTTAATGAAACTGTTTAATTAGAAAACTTTGGCACAGCCTATATGTGGCTTGAAGGCAGTTTTATCAAACAGGCTGAATGATTCTTTCCAACCATTAAAGCTGATTGGTATTCTTAGCTTTGAAGGGAGAGAAACATGAAAAGCACCGATAATGAGAGCTGGGCAGCATTCGGGGAGTCGCCTTTGTGGGGTCTGTTTAAGTCTTTGTCTTTTGAGCAGGTACTTGTGGCTTCTTCAGGCAATTTGCCACCTGACAAGCCAAAATTAAACTGAAATATTCATAACTATGTATTTTGACTGGTTTTGAGTCAAGACTGTGCAAAGTCAGAGTGTTAAATCAGAACTAATTTAACTCAATATGACTGTGCACATAACCATGCCTACTTTTAACCAGTTCAACGCCTTTGTTCACATTGGTTTTTTGTTTTCATTTTAAAAGCTTCTGGTTCTGTTGGAGAATGGAGTATCTAGTGCTAATACAGTCTATGTTTCTGAGTGTCTTTCTTGAGAAAAACAATGAAAGCATAAATTAAGAACCCAATTATTTAATACCATTTTAGCACAATTTTAAGTGAAGAAAAACCTTTCTTTTTCAATGTAATTTGCTTGTAAGTATAAAACTCATGTTTTGCATATTCTCCCTTATTCACACTGCTGGATATTAAAGGACAGGAGGGGCTGTCCACAAATGAGAGCGACAATCTTATTCCTAAAATGCCAAAAGAACAATCTTGTGTTATTTCTTAAGTTTGATTTTTTTAATGTGCAAATGTATCCAAAATATTGAAAATTCATGTGAGAAGAAAGTGAAAAATTATGGCAAACACCCCCTTCTCTGTTCTTAAAAATGTCTTTGTTTTTTTCATTCCAGTTATTCAACTGCTCTTCCTGACTTAGTATGGTGCCTGAACTAATTTTACTACTGGGTACCTCATATCATCATTCTCCAAAACTCAGGCTCATTTCCATCACATCACGAGACTCATCTCAAACAGAAACAGGCTGGGATATACCTCAGTGTATAACAACGAAAGGTGGTGTTTAAGGAACATCTAGGTCAAGGTCAAAGTGATAAAGCAGAGATTGCTGCATTTGGACCTACTCATTCACTTCAGCTGGGAAATTTTTTGGTTTTGAGTTAATATCCAAATCTACCCCTTCCATTAAAAAGTTGAGAGAAAAATTTCCTAGATAAGCATTACACCTGCATAAGCATTGAACAGATTCTTACTGTGGTCATAAAGGAAGATTATTCAGAAGATTAGGAAAAATTGTTTCTAAAAGGATCAATTCCACCTTAATGCCATTCTTGTGGATTTTATAAAATTAGATCCATGGAGTCAGATTTTTAAAAGACATGTAAGAACCAAGTATAAAAAAACTTGGGCAAGAGTTTTAGAAATGCTCTGTGATCATCAGCACAGACTTTGATCCTGTGGATATATTTTGTGAAGCTTATCAGTATGATGGATTTTTTTTTTTTTGACATGTAGCCCTGTCTAATCTAAATTTCCTTTGTTAATGCTTGTGTCCATTGCTTCTTATGCTCTTGCTGCACAAGTCTGAGAAGTGTCTGGCTTGGTCCTCTCTATCAGATAGCTGAGGTCTTCCCTTCTGCAGGTTGAACAGTGGCAGCTCTCTCAGCCTCTCAGATGTCATATGTCAGATGCTCCAGTCCTTTAATATTTATGGCCCTTCACTGGACTCTCTCTAGTATGTCCATGTCTCTCCTGTACTGTGGAGCCTAGACCTGGACACAGCGCTCCAGGTGTAGTCTCACCACTGCTGAGTAGAGGGGAAGGATCCCCTCCCTTGACCTGCTGGCAATGCTCCTCCTAGTGCAGCCCAAGACACCATTTGCTTTCTTTGCTGCAAGGACACATTGCTGGCTCATGTTCAACTTGGTGTCCACCAGGACCCCCAGGTCCTCTGCCAAACGACTTTCCAGACAGTCGGCCCTCAGCCTGTACCGAGATTATTCCACTCCTGGGGCAGGAGTTTGCACTTTCCTTTATTGCCTTTATTGAATTTCAGGAGGTTCATATGGGCCCATTTTTCCATCCTTTGAGGTCTCTCTGAATGGTGGCCAGAACTGCCAGTATATCAACACCTCTCCCCAGTTATGAATCATCGGCGAATTTGATGTAAGTGCACTCTACACCATCAACCAGGTCATTTAATAAACTCATTGAGCGATACTGGCACCAGTATTGATCCCTGAGGGATAGAGATTGAATTTACAAGTTGCCTTTCTTAAAGAAAAACTATGGAGTTTTTCAGTGACTGCTGCTTCTGACTGTGGTGACTCTCTTTGTGAATAGCCACAGCAGTTTCAAGACATCAGCAGCCTCTCAGATGTAAATGGTGAGTGAATTATGCTGCACCTTCTTAGCGATAACAAACAATTTCAGCCTCTCACAGTGTGTTAAAAAACACCAACAGCACTAACAGCTTTGGTTAATACATTTAAAATTTAAAATAATTTAAAAATTTAATACATTTTTGGTATTTTTTTTTCAGGATGTCTGCATCAAGATTTGAGAATAGATTTGCCTTAACAGTGTTAACAAACCCAAATAAGAAGAGAGCTCATCAGCTCCAGGGTCCCAGCTCGCCCTACCATGTTAGGGGGACTGGATGCTGTTCCCCAAAGTTTTATCTGCCCTCTGCCCCTCTGTCACACCAAATAACTTCTGTGAGTCCCGTCCCAAGGTTAGTCATGGGATTCTTAGAGGGGAGCGTATTTTCCTTTAATGTCTCACAGTGGTATGTGGTTCAAGACAGATATAGCATTTTGTGAAATAAACTCCGGGGGCTTCCCTCTACACACGTGTGACTTTTGGAGAGAAAATTTTGCTCTTCAGTAGGGTTCCTCTCTTTTACGGGGCTGCTGATTTGGATAGAGTTTTGAATGAGCTCATATTAATTTAGGGAAATATTTTTTAAATTTTTTCAGAGACTCCCTCTTATAATGGCAACCTCATACTCTTAGGTTTTAGGAAATAAGCCACAAAAGAACCCTTCAGCAGCTGTTTTTCACTGAAACACTTTAAACGGGTAAGAATAGTTATTCTGAATTGGAAAACAGACTCATTTACTGCAACTACTATTACTACTACTAAAAATTCTTTAACTGGAAAATAGGACATGAAAATCTTTTAGCTAAAACCTTGCAGATGAGGCACAGTGGGCACTAAAAACCACTTTCTGATGGAAAAAGTTTGTGTAGGATAATTAAAACCTGTGTGGGAAAATAGTTTTGTGCAAGGTAGGAAGTTTCTCTTGGACCCAGTGTAAATGTGTTCAGACGAAGACAGTATGCTGATTTTTGTGGACTTTGCCTTAGGAGCACAGTATTGTTGGCTGAGGCGCTCCTCCTGCTTTCATCAGTGTTATTTCTTCAGCAGGAAAAAAGGTGACTTAAGAGGATGGATAAAACTTCAGTCTGTGGACATCTCCTTCAGCTACTGCCTGGCATGGTGTTGCCTTTCTGGTGCCCTTTCCAAGGCAGTGCTGGTGGAAGAGGTACCTCCACTTGCTGCCTCAGTGCTTGCCAAGGCATGGTGGAATTCTGACTGTGCCGCACCACCTCCTGGAGCTGCTCCCAGAGGCCAAGTCGAACCGCTGGCTGAGCAATCTGCTGTGGCTGGGCACATGCAAATGCTTTGAAACAGAGCGTGGAGCTACTGCTAATGGAGAGCCCTATGGTGGGCTGTGCCACTCTGCCTTGTGCATGCTCTGCTTATTTCTCCCCGATTTCCTCCATTACCCTTGATGCATCAAGACATGAGCTCAGTGAGGGAGTGGATGGGTTTTTACAGCCAGTACTATTTGCTCTGCATGCTGGAAATCGCTGGATAAGAGTCTATATATCTGCTTTTACACCATTCACAGACCAGAGTTACTTGTGTCACTGCACTGAAGCCCTAATTCAGCAAGGCATTAAAGAATATGCTGACTTCAAAGTGTATGAATAATACCATTGAAATCACATGGTTATAGTAAGAATATGCTTTGTGGGTGCTGATGAGCAGCTTACGTCTGACAGGGTATGCAGCAGAGTCCCACAGTACTGTGATGCCCCATGTTTGTGCAGTGTACAGACATCTCAGGCCAGCGCAGAGGGGCTGGTCAAACTGCAGGCACCTCTTAGTGCTGGGTTTAGCTACTCAATGTCAGTATTCTCAGGACCCCATATGACTTTATTTTTTATAAATCATTATTTTTCTGTGCTAAAACTGCCCAGACTTAACAGTGAAAGCAGCCTGCAAAGGTAAGAGCAACATGGCAGAGTAGCTGGCTGACAATCTTTCAGACTACAAACCTCTACCAAAAAAATCTCTGCAGTTTGTGTCCTCCTCCCCAGTGAAAAGATTTTGTCATTTTTCTGAGGCTCTGTTAGAATCTGTCTACAATTGTCATAATTTTCCTAACCAGTTACGGACAGTGGGGTAAAATACCTTACAAGGTTGAGGTAAATGGAAATTTATCTTGCCTGTCCAGCGCAGCGGGTTGTAAATGAAAATATCTATAGTATTTATATCTGCTATGTTAAAATTGCTGCCATACATCTCCCAGTGCCTTAATAACAACAGCAAATCTGATATTTTTTTTTTTCCACAGTGCTGGACATTTTCATCCTGTTGTGTTTTTTTTTTTAATTTTTTATATTTTATTTTGTGCTATTAGACCAGGCTCTGTCATTTTGCTAAGTAAGAAACTAAGGCTGCTGATTTTTGTAACACCTGTCATTATTTTAAAGCAGGCCGACAGCTTTAATAAAACCTTTTTGCAGGGAAAGAGCAAGCCGTATTTCACGGGGTGCGGTGGGAAAACAGGCATCTCCATTCCCCATCGTATCCTGCCTGCCACCGCTTAGCATGTGGCAGTGCTGAATCAATAATTGCTGCTCTCACCACCTCCAAACTGTCTCTCAGCAGCTGGGAATTTAAACTACTAACTCCCAAAACAGTACAGCCTCTTCCCCAGTCTTTGCATGTTTCTTTGCTTTCTTCTTCCCCTTACATTTTATTGGGAATGCTGTATGCAGTTCATGACAATAAATGCTTAGGCCCATTAAATTTTCTCCACTATATTTTGGCAGCTGCATAATAGATAGATGGCTTCTCTCACTACAGTGCATGAGGTCCTTAAATTATGAACAAACTTACCTTCAGGTTTGAGGATTTTTGTTTTTTTTTGAGGTGAGGGGACTCTTTTGTATATGGGGAAATGATGCTCTCAGGTCTGAGCTCTTCAGGGAGCACAGTGGGAACTGGATGAAGTTGGTTGTGATTAAGGAGAACATGGATACCAGCAACAAAAATATGTTATGTGCTTCAGCGCCACAGAAACAAGCAGCTGGAGGAAGGAGACCATGTCTTACCCTCACCTCTTCATGTAAGGATGCAACAGGTAGGTGCAGAAGGTTTCCCCTCCTGCAGGTCTTCTTGGAACAAACCCTCCCATAACAAAATATCAAGGCCATCATTTGCACCTCTTTCTTGGGGCTGGTAATCAGGAAATTACCTGAAGTCCAAGGCCATAGCAATGGGGGGAGGGAGAGCACTAAATAAGGTTGTGTTGGTTATAAAGGAAAACTCAAGGTGAGAGTTGAAGGTGAAAGAATGTAAGTTAGGGTCTCCTCAGCTCCCTCATACAGGCAGGCTGTCCTTGCTGAATGGGCTGAAGTATAAAATACTTAATCAAGTTTCCCAACGTTTCCTTATGATATGCAATAATCATGATGAAGAAAAGGGGCTGGACCACTTTCTTTGAGGAAACCAAAGAGTGCATATTAAGTTCTTTTTGTTACCAAGAAAAAAAAAATCTTAGCTTTCTAGTATATGTGGGTGACATTTGACGTGTGTGTACTGGTAGACTGCCCTAGGGACTAGGGGACGATTTTGAACAAAGGCAGTTAAGTCCTGCAAGGTGCTGAGTGTTCCTGGTTACACAGCAAGGTCCAATATTTTAAAGGAATTCAAACATTGCGCTTCATCGTGTTATAATCCTCCAGTTTATGCTAATCTATATTGCAAAATCTCCTTTTCAAAAATGATCTTAAGCACTTAACATTTTTTATATTTTTTAATAATATTCTTTAAAAATAAGAATATTTAGGCACTTGATTCCCTGTGCTTTCCAGAAAAGACTCAGATGCAAAGCCAGGTTTGAGAAAAGAAGGAACAAACCACTTTTTCTAGGTGCTCGGAGGGATGGTGCAGGGTTGGTGCAACCCAGGTTTGTGGGAACATGAGCCACAGCACTGATGGTGACCCTGAAAGGAAGTTCTCACCCTGCAGTATCACAGGGGACAAAGGGGAGAGGGGGCAGTTTTCTACCAACAGTTTTAGCTGCTTTCTGTCCCATTTGAATTGTCTTTATTTTAAGAAATGTTGACGGTGATAATTTTTAGTTTAATTTGACCTTTGAGGTTAAAAGACCTCTTTCTGGTTCTAAGAGTAGACTTACAGAAGGGCTATGGCAGTTTAGAGCTTAGACAGGACTCAGGATCTTGTCATGCCTGTGAATATGAGTGGCAACATGAAGACATTTTGGTTATGTCCATTTTCCATTTACTCTTTTTGCAGGCTAGAAAGTGCCGTAATGTCCAAAAAGTAAACAGAGGGAAGGGATAGGTCTGTATTTTCTGTCATATTTCATGTATCAGGTTACTAAGCCACTACTGCAATCTGGGTGGTCGAGTACTACGAATAAATGACTGTTAATAAGACTGATACAAGTTCAACTTTTATGTGTTAGTTTATTTATTTACAGACACTGCATTGAATTTTGGGGAAGAGTTCAGGCCTCTGTTAAATGTACTCACATGTACTTTTGTTCAGGCTTTCTCATCTTTCCATTTCAATGGGCCAAAGTCCACCTATGCTGTGGGATCTTGCCGTTGATTCAGGATGTGGTTTTCCATAGGGCATTGGGAACCTCTGCTTATGCTGATTTCCCCTGTTCTCCTATTGATCCTTGAAGCGATGGAGGAAACCAAAGGAGCTGTGGCTTCCTCCAGAATCTCCACCATTCAGAACACATGCTAATAAGGAAAAAAACCCATAACTCTTGTTCTTCCAACCCTGCAAAGTGGTCTGTAAGCACATAATTGCACAAAGTAACAGAAGGATTTTGTACAACGCACATTTAAACATCATATGACCACCGCTGCTTTGGAGATACTATGGATATACTATGTCTGCAATATTTCTTTTCAGTAGTCCCTGTGGGTATTTTGTACCGCTTTTCAGCTAATCACATCAAGAAATTATTGTTTATACTGGTTACCATGCCAACCTATGGAGGGAGGTCTGATGTAGCTGAGCGTATAGCACGGCTGGTCTGCATTTCTTCTAATGGCGTGGGCCATATGGTGATCCCAGGCTGCAGCACACAGACAGCCCAGTTAATACCCCAGGTCTCTGGCGGTCTTACTCCAGCTATCAACCCCACCCAGAGACACTGCTGCATTTTCTATTACTGTAGTTATGTCACTGCAGTCTCACCGCTGTTTTTTTGGAGCATCTTCATCCTAAAGATCAACCTGGTAGTTTCGCCAGGGAGAATGTTCCTTGCTCATTGTTGTGAACAGATATATTCTGTAAAAAGTCCAACAAATTAACAAGTTACATGTTTATGTCTTCTGACAAAAAAAAGATAATCAGGACCCGTCTTTACTATACAGTACTTCTTGCTTTCCACCCAGTCACATACTGGGACAAAACCGTGTTTTTTGCAGTGCCTGATTAGTGCTGCTGTTCCCAGCAATGACTCAGATAACTACACTGTGCTGGCCATTTCAGGGTGCTTTATGAGCTACAGAAATTGAAAACCTTGGCTCTAGGTTTCCAAACCTTGGTTTACATACAGAAGAGACCTTGCGGTAAAATAATTGTTAATAGGTTTGCAGAAAGAAACAAGCAGTGCAAGGGAACACTAACAAAGCATGGTCTGCACCACTGTTCAGTTATTAGAGGTAGATGGTGCTGTTGACCAAGAAATTGTGCCTCAGAGACTGCGGAGCTCCTGCTTCCTGAGACAGAAGCCCACAGACAATTGCAATAATTAGGGCTCTCAGAACTCCTCTGAGATCAGCAAGTATTATTCTGGGTGGGGTTGCTCCCAGAATTTAAAGTAGTGTTATTAGGATTTTACAACCAGTAATATGTGAGTTGTGGTTTTGGAAGAGCATAATCAACTTCATGTGCACCTCTAGGTATGTATGAACCACTCAAACCTTTGGTGAGTGCAATCCTGACCAGAAAATCTTCTGGGAACAGTCTCTCCCAACATGTTGGTGTGGAGATTTCAGGTTCCCAGACATATCTGGGAGATGCAGAGATAAAACAAAATCACAAAGTATTGCACAGAGGTAATACTGTTTCTGAGGGGCAGAGTGGCTCTCTACATGGCATTAATCATATGTTGTTTTACAAAAACACTTAGAGGTGCTCACCACACTCCAGGCTTCATTGCACATGTTAAGGGTGCAATAAAAGACAGTCCTTGGCCAGTAGGATTACTATTGAATATGAGTTTATGCACAGTGGTGAAAAGGAGATGGCATTTTAAATGTGAAGTCTGAAATTCTTAGTGGCAAGTTACACTCAGCAGAATAAAAACTATGTCTTTACAAAGAGCTCAAAGGAAACCAAAGGTTGTATTTGATAAGCTGCATGGGCAATTAATACTCTTCCTGATACATGATTCACAAAATAGTGCAAGAGTCTTGAGACTGTCATAACCATCAGGAAGGTCATTGATGCTAACAGGAATGTGCTTTGGGGCAAAGCAGTTTATGATTTCAGGCAGCACCCTGCTCTCCCTGTGTTTGACTCACATTGACAGTACTGGATCAGGTAGCCGACTAAGAGCATGTGTAAGGGACACGGTCAAGGATATGCAGGCAGCTGAGGTGGGAGCTGAACCTAGAAGGGTCCTTACCTCTTCATAAATTAATCTACCTTCTTTTTACGTAAGCCCTGTAAGTGCTATTTTTCTGGTTATGATATTGCTGAGCCCAAACTTTGGAGAATAATGAAATCTAAAGACATGCTGGGCTCTTTTATTTGTCATTAGATTCTGAACACTTTAGGATTCATGTGGGTCACATTTTGAAGCTTTTCTCTGCAGCTATCAGGGTTAGCAATGTGTCCTGGTTTTGGCTGGATTAGAGTTAATTTTCTTCCTAGTAGCTGGCATAGTGCTGTGTTTTGGATTTAGTGTAAGAAGAATGCTGGTAACACACTGATGTTTTGGTTGTTGTTAAGCAGTGCTTAGACTAGCCAAAGACTTTCTTTTTCAGCTTCCCATGCTCTGCCAGGTGCACAAGAAACTGGGAGGGGGCACAGCCAAGATAGTTGATCCAAACTGACTAAAGGGCTATTCCATACCATATGACATCATGTTCACTATATAAACTGGGGGGAGTTGGCCGGGGGGAGCAATCGCTGCTCAGAGACTGGCTGGGAGTCGGTCGGTGGGTGATGAGCAGTTGCATCACTTGTTTTTTCCTGTTTTTTTTTTCCTCTCTCTCTCGTTCTCCTTTTCATTGTAATTTTATTATTATCATTTTTATTATTCTTATATTTCAATTATTGATCTATTTTTTTCTCA